>JAJAGP010002787.1:52500-98402 GCA_025084515.1 Ancistrus triradiatus
GAAGAAGAGCATGATACCCACAGTCTGCCCTGGAAACCCCATAATACTTCTGAATAAACAGACATGTTTATAATGGTTTCAAAGCAGTCACTAATACTAAGATAAAGACTTGGCTAATCGAAATGTGGGTCCAGGTCAAATGTATTTGGTACATTAAAGTATAATTAACCTTAACTGGCCTTAACTGGAATCACAAAGGTCTGACAAAAATCATTTCTGCACATTATACATTCAAGTGAAACTATCAAATAATTTTTACACTGCTCTTGATGACGATCTATCTCGCTACATATCACTGCCATTTTATCACCCAGGCCTATTTCTGCATTAAAGGTGCAATCACAAATGCCGATGCCATTGGCACTAACACCCAATCACGCCCCAAATCACCATCCCATGGCTCGATTTCTTTAAGATTTCTTTATACAAGAGCTCATCTAAGGGATCGAAGGTCATAAGCAACCAGGATCAATTTTCAGCCCTGCCCTTCACACACAGATTTCTCCAGATTACCCAAGTCAAAATATTATGGACGTTACATTGTGAAATCTCTAAGATTCATAAACTGTTGCTCATGCAGTTTTTGCAGCATGGCACACATTGAGCCATCCTTGCTCTTCAACAACCAAGACCCAATGAGAAGAATTGGTTGTATGGTTCTGAATTGTCCGTTTAGAATTTGAGTTCTTGCCTCTTTCTCATATTTTGGAATTCTTGTGGAGAGTTGTGGACTGCCGAATTCAAAAGTTTCTGCGAGTTGGTTGGCAAGATCTTCCTCGCAGGTTCCCAGCCTGTCCCCTTGTTGAACGTATTGGATCTGGGAATTTATCTCTTTGCCTTTCATCCTGCAGTTTAGATTCCAAACTTTTGATGTCGAGGTGTTGACTGTTATTTTGGTTACAAACTCTTTCCACCTTTGCTTCTTGATGGAGTTTATCATTCTCCACGCTTGGGCTCTGCTTGCCTTAACGTTGTTCAGGTTTACAGCTGTGGGATGTTTATCGAAAACCCTTTCAGCCCGCTTGCGGGCCCTAATCCTTGCACTCCTCGTTAAACCAGGGGTTACGTCTTTGGCGTGGTGCTTGGGAGGACTTGGGGATGATTTGCTCCGCTATAGATTTCAAGGTGCTGGTGAACCATTCGGCTAAGCCATGTCCGAACTTTTGGCATTTTAAACACCTAATGGGGTTGGGGATATAGAGATCAACATTTATCATCTGATAACCAATCAGGACTTTTTCTGGAGGCTGTAATTTGTTAAAAGTAATAATGTAGGTGTTCGTATTAACTAATTGATCAAGTATCTTGAACTTAATTCGTCTGACAGCAGTGACATTTTGAGGTGCTAATTCCTGGGTTATTTCCTCTTCATCCATATCCTCCATATCCTCCAATTCCCTGGTCCTGATGACCCCTTTGCAGCTAGACAGATGGGGAAAAGCCTTTACGTGTATGCCAGCAAAGTGTTTTACACTTAATAGGTTGTCGACTTGCACTTTTTTAAGACATTCCACCAGTATTTGCCCAGATCTGAGTTTCTTTGTGTCTTTAACTGTTCCTGCAATTCCCATGATACCTTTTTGGATTGCGAAGGGAGACAGCTTTGTGAGAGGTTTATCTTCTGTCACAGATTCCATAACCATAAATTTTGGCCAGTTATCGTTTAGAGCCAAGAAGACATAGTCAGTCATCAGGTCTTAGTCATGATTGAGCAGTTTCCTTTTAGGGTTTATTTTGGTTTCCATATTTGTATGTTTACAGGTTCATCACCCTTGCTCCTCACACACCTCGTCGCCCAACAAGGGGATGCGCAGAGCCGCGGACCTCCAGCGTATGCGCACCAGGGCTACAAGGGTGATATACTCAAGTTACCAGGTGTAACTGGTACTTGATTGACCCTGAGCCGGCGCCTTCTAGGGATCTCACATGAGATGCTACCTAGGGCATGACCCGACCAGCCGAGTGGTTGGAGCGAGCCTCTCCAACCTCCCGTCTATATGAAGTCGGGGCCAAAGTGCTGTGTTGGGCGCATGGCAGCCGCAGCTGCCACGACCCTCAAACACCAGGATCCCTTCAACCACAGATATGGGGAGGCAACCCACGGCAAACAGGGCGCCTCAGTTGTTCGCCTGTGGGTTATGAACAGCCTGAGGAGGCTGAAGACCTATTCTGCCCCGGGTCCCCACAGGGGAAAATGTAAAGGACAATTTCCAAGTAATAATAATTTCCAGTGGAATTTTGATTGGATTTAGATTGGATTTAGTCACCTGGGTACTGACATGGACCAGTGGAGTAACTAGTAGGAGTGGAACCTAAGCTAGTGAAAGACTACCATGAAAGTCAGACCTTCCACTTAAATTTCACCTTTGAGTTTGTTTATTAGTTTATGAACATCGCAGCAGCATAATGAGTATTTCATGATAGACACAAGACTACATCAACACACTTGTCATGGGCCAATTTAGAGTGACCACTCAACCTAATGCATGGAATGTGGGAAGAAACCAGAGCACCCAGAGTAAACCCACACCGGCACAGAGAGAACATGCAAACTGGGTGGGGCCCAAACTGGGGATATCTGAGCTGCGAGACCACTGCGCTATCCACATCCGGCACTATGCCGCCCCTCACCTTTGAGTACACAAGTACATAGATGTCTTAGTTGAGGTAGTGCAACAAAACGTAAGAGCATGTCTTTCACATCAGGTATAGGAATCTGATTTACTGCTGGGTCTCCACCACTGTCAGTGGAAAAACTCGACCTCTTGACCAGGGCATAAGGCAGATGCAGTAAGCATCACATGTGACATGTTACTAATGATGACATAGGAATTGTATTTGCTTTACAGTCTGTGGTCCAAGTCACACATCTACATGACAATTAGTGCCCAGTGAAATCTGCACTACGTTATGAGGTCAGTACTCACAGGAAGTCAGGAAGTCCATAGTTAATAGGTAACAGTTGCTTGAGGTCAAAAGGACATATTCTGACCTAATAACATATTACATTTAAAACCAGTTTTGCCACAAAACAAGTATAGTAAAATAATAATGATCTAACCTTTCACGGAGCACTTCTCGTTCCAAATGCAGTCGAATGTAATACCGATATCTTTGGCATATCCCTCTTCGTACCATATTAAGAGCTCCTCTCCTTGATTGATGGGTTGACAGCAGCGGTAGTGAATACCTCCCCGATACTGGAATGCCACCAGATTCTGCTCTCCTCTGTTGCGAGCACAGTTCACATACCTGAGAAAATGAAAGCACAAGATAAATAAATAAGTAAAGGTTAGAAACAGAATAAGAAAAGCAAGCTGGTAGACTACAGTAGACGAAGGTAATTCTGGTACTAATGCGTCAAAATACTAATGGCACGATTTGTGGTGGAAAATGCAATGCAGTTTGTAAGGTTAGTTTGTGTCCTAACCTAAGTCCTAAAAGTAGATAAAGAGAACCCAGTTAATCAAATGAGACAAAAATATTATACTTGGTCATATATATATTGAGGAAAATGATCCAATATTACATATTAGTGAGTGGCAAAAGTATGTGAACCTCTAGGATTAGCAGTTAATTGGAAGGTGATATTAGAGACAGGTGTTTTCAATCAATGGGATGCCAATCAGGTGTGAGGGGCACGCTGTTCACAACAGTTGTTTGTGGAAGTGTATCATGGCACGAACAAAGGAGAGTTCTGAGGACCTCAGAAAAAGAGTTGTTGATGCTCATCAGACTGAAAAAAAAGTTACAAAAACCATCTCTAAAGAGTTTGGACTCACCAATCCACAGTCAGACAGAGTGTGTACAAATGGAGGAAATTCAAGACCATTGTTACCCTCCCCAGGAGTGGTCGACCAACAAGGATCACTCCAAGAGCAAGGTGTGTAATAGTTGGTGAGGTCACAAAAGGACTCCAATGTAACTTCTAAGCAACTGAAGGCTCTCTCACATTGGCTAATGTTAATGTTCATGAGTCCACCATCAGAAGAACACTGATGGTGTGCATGGCAGGGTTGCAAGGAAAAAGCCACTGCTCTCCAAAAAGAACATTGCTGCTCGTCTGCAGTTTGCTAAAGATCACGTGGACAAGCCAGAAGGTTATTGGAAGAAGGTTTTGTGGACAGATGAGACCAAAATAGAACTTTTTGGTTTAACAGAAAAGTGTTATGTTTGGAAAAAAGGAAAACAACTGCATTCCAGCATAAGAACCTTATCCCATCTGTGAAACATGGTGGTGGTAGTATCATGGTTTGGGCCTGTTTTGCTGCATCTGGGGCAGGACGGCTTTTGCCATCATTTGATGGAACAATGAATTCTGAATGATATCAGAGAATTCTAAAGGAAAATGTCAGGACAATCTGTCCATGAACTGAATCTCAAGAGAAGGTGGGTCATGCAGCAAAGACAACGACCCTAAGCACACAAGCTTGTTCTACCAAAGAATGGTTACAGAAGAATAAAGTTCATGTTTTGGAATGTCCAAGTCAAAGTCCTGACCTTAATCCAATGGAAATGTTGTGGAAGGACCTGAATCACATTAACTGCTCGCTTCATGTAATTGTGCATTTCTCACCTCATCCAATTAGCATGCGTTTCCCTCTTGGCATCTATGTATTCTTCACACTGTCCACCTTTGTATATCTGCAAAAAAGATTATACATTTACCATTTCATCAACTTAAATGTTTTGTAAATATTTAAAAACCACTGCAAACAAAGAATAAATTCTATATTTGGGCATATATTTTTTAATTGAACATACCAGAAAAGATTCATTAGATCCACTGCCATTTATTGCAATGTCTCAACTTACTGCACTGCAACTGAATCGACTTGTTGGGCCTCCAACAAGTTGAGTGTAGAAAAAAATAATTTATAAATTCAGTGATACTTCAAAACTCTCAGATGGGTGTGCTTACAGTCAACAACCTTGCTAAGGATTTGGAAAAGTTGAGAATTCAAATTCCAGCACTAACAAGCTGCCACCGCTGGGCCCTTGAGCAAGGATCTTAACCCACAGTTTCTTGGAGGGTACAGTTGTAAGGTTGTATTAAATGTGGATTGCCCTGAATGAGGGTGTCTGCTCAATGAATAAATGCATATGTAAACCATGGGCTCCTTTAAACAGCTGACTGTGTATCTGATAATAAAGATCTCCAGGCTATATCTCAAAGGTCTCTGTTTTCTGCTTGCAGCTGCAAGTTGCTGTGATTGCTGCCCAACAGGCTGTTAATAAATACTGACAGACAGGATGCAGAACAATTGGCACACAGTAACATTTTACTTTGTTTTTTACCAATATGTTTAATTCAGCAAGTGCTACATTCATGTTTGACAAAATATATAATCATCCTGGGGCTGAATGTGCCTTCACCGGCATCCACCTACAGACAGCTGTAGCTGATTCAGGTGCAATCCCACATCATCAGAAAATCCTCCAGGGAAAGTTCACATGCAAACTTTAACATGTTAGCTTGGTGATTAAAGCAGACCAAAACAGCAGAGCAGGGAGACAAGGACCAAGCTACCATGCTATTTATGGAAACAAAAACTCACCACCCAAGAGTAGCTACTGTTCACGGCTTCGTCTCTTTCTACCAGCTCTCCCTGATAGGGTCCGAAGTGTGCACCAACTGGAACAGTCTCTCCATTATTAAACACCCCCAGGCCTGCATCAGGAATCCCAGATATCTGAACCTCTAGACCAGGTGGAAGGGTCTGTCTGGCTCGGTCGGCAACCCCCATGATAACAGAGGTGTCAAGGATGAAGACAGCTGGACCATGAACCTCACACTTATTGAAGAAGAAGGACTTGCACTTCTCACAGTCTGAAATTGAAAAAGAAATAAAGTAACAAAGTGATGATGAAATAAGACTTGAAAATGCAACATGATTTTATGGGCTGAGGACCCGTTGTTGACCAACACTAGTTCACATGGTAATGTTGTGCATTAATTCATGTAGGTTTGGGGCTAGATTAGAACAGATTTTCCAGAATAATCTACTATCAGGATTTACAGATGAGATGTAGTTACAGTCCAGTTGCAGTGGTGCTTTAGAAATCCCTTTAGAAATTTCAATATGTCTGCATAAATACAATCCCAAAACAGAAAAAGTTTGAAGAGTGTTGAAAATGCACATTAAAAAAACCAAGAAACAATCAACTTCATTTCATTTGTTAATAAACATCTCTTCCTATATTTCAGGCCTGCAACACATTCCAAAAAAAAGTTGGGATGTTTCCTAACTTTGCACCTGTGTGATGGTGCATCCTAGATGCCTCTGAGCCCAGAGAAGCTCTATGGAACTCAAGCAACCCACGACTGTTTCACGGTCGTTGGACCAAGAGGCTCAAATTAATATAGTAAAAGTGAAAAATAAAGGGGGGAGCAAAAGTTTCAGATCCTCAAATGGACCGAAGCTGCTTCAGGACTTCTTTACCATAACATGTTTGCACATTATTGGTTTAAGTGGCACGTGTGAAAGTAACTCTACATTGTAGAGCTTGATAAAGGTTTGCCAAAGTAATCCGCTGACTATCCGCTTGCCCCCACCACAACTTTTATTTGTTTAGTACTGCAGGCCTTAAATTCAGGAATGGAGATTTATTAACAACTGAAATGAAGTTCACACACACAAAAAAACATTAAATATATTGAGTTCATACCATCTGCAATGAAATAAAAGGCAGAGTAAACGTTAGGAACACCTTTTATCTTCATTTTCCATACTATCCCAACATTTCTGATTGGGGTTGTATGATCTACAGCATGACACCATTTTCACCATCAGAAAACACCACCACTTATAGAGCTAACTGGCTACTAGCTGAGCGCTTATTACTCAAGATAATTCAGCAATGGGTCCCTTATTTGGCCACAGACAGCACACTGATGCACCCTGTTGTCTTACAGAGGTGGTTGTCATCTTCAGTTTCTTCATCTTTAATGCAGTCTACATTGGGGGTGTTGTGAGAGCTGCTTCCATGACTGCCACCGCCAATTGTCATCTCTAGTGTCTCTTCCTTGAGAATGCCTGCTACAGTGCAGACGGACGAACAATTAGAAACAACAACACTGAGTTTATAATGAAACACCAACGTTTTATATTCATACAGTCAGCTTCAGAATGATAGGCACCCTTGTTAAAGAGAGGTAAAGGGCTATGAAAAGGTAGTCTTTTTTTTACACTTAATAGGTAGTGATTGCAAATCTATGTACCGACCATATTCGTGGGATATGAGGTCTTTCTGGAAGCCTCCATTCTGTTCTTCCACTGGGGTGAGGTGAAAGACAGAGCTTGAATCTGCTTCATCTGAACTTGTGCCAGTGTCTGACTGTACATCCTTGTTAAGCTAACAAACAAAAGAACAATAATACTTACTAGACATAAACTTTACAAGGCACTTTACAAGGAACACCTTTACACCGACAAATTCATGCAATTATCTACTCAGCCATTTATGTGTTAGCAGTGCAATTAGTACAGCTGTGCAAATACAGGCCATCAGCTTCAGGAACCACTTACACCAGTCATCAGACTGAGGGAAAATATAATCTCAGTGACCTTGACCATGGCATGATTGTTGGTGTCAGGCAGTTTTAGTATTTAGCACATAACTGTTGATCCCCAGGACACAGCTGTCTTTAGAGTTTACTCAGAATGGTGCAGTAAAGTGAAACAAAACATCCAGTGAGGGGCAGGTTGTGGACAGAAATGCTTTGTTGATCCGAGGTTAACACAGAATGGCCAGACTGGTTCAAGTCGCTCTGTACAATTGTGATGATCAGAAACGCACATCAGAAGGCACAGCATGTTGAACCTTGTTGTGTTACAACAGCACAAGAACACATCTGGCTCCACTTCTGTCAGCTAAGCACAGAAAAGCTGAGACGGTGTGGGAACAGACTCACCAAAACTGGACAGCTGAAGATATACAGTGGTGCTTGAAACTTTGTGAACCCTGTAGAATTTTCTTTATTTCTGCATAAATATGACCTAAAACATCATCAGATTTTCACACAAGTCCTAAAAGTAGATAAAGAGAACCCAGTTACATAAATGAGACAAAAATATTATGCTTGGTCATTTATTTATTGAGGAAAATGATCCAATATTACATATTAGTGAGTGGCAAAAGTATGTGAACCTCTAGGATTAGCAGTTAATTTGAAGGTGAAATGAGAGTGAGTTGTTTTCAATCAATGGGATGACAATCAGGTGTGAGTGGGCACCCTGTTTTATTTAAAGAACAGGGATCTATCAAAGTCTGCTCTTCACGACACGTTTGTGGATGTGTATCTCAGGGTACCCCAGGGTAACTTCTAAGTAACTCTAGGCCTTTCTGACATTGGCTAATGTTAATGTTCATGAGTCCACCATCAGAAGAACACTGAACAACAATGGTGTGCATGGCAGGGTTGCAAGGAGAAAGCCACTGCTCTGCAAAAAGAACATTGCTGCTTGTCTGCAGTTTGCTAAAGATGATGTGGACAAGCCAGAAGGCTATTGGAGGAATGGTGGACGGATGAGACCAAAATGAGTTGATGAAAAATGAGAAAAAAATAGAACTTTTTGGTTTTAAAAAAAAAGTGTTATGTTTGGAGAAAGGAAAACACTGCATTCCAGCATAAGAACCTTATCCCATTGTGCACATGGTGGAGTAATCATGTTTGGGCCCTGAAATTGCTGCCATCTGGCCAGGACGGCTTGCATCATTTGATGGAACAATGACGTCCTGAATTTATAATCAGAGAATTTAAAGGAAAATATCAGGACTCTGTCCATGAACTGAATCGCAAGAAGAAGGTGGTCATGCAGCAAGACAACGACCTAGCACACAAGCCGTTCTACCAAAGAATGGTTTACAGAAGAATAACGTTCATGCTTTGGAAGGCCAAGTCCCAAGTCCCTGACCTTAATCCAATGGAAATGTTGTGGAAGGACCTGAAGTGAGCAGCTAATGTGAGGAAACCCACCAACATCCCAGAGCTGAAGCTGTTCTGTACGGAGGAATGGGCTAAAATTCCTCCAAGCCGGTGTGCAGGACTGATCAACAGTTACAGGAAACGTTTAGCTGCAGTTATTGCTGCACAGGGGGTCACACCAGATACTGAAAGCAAAGGTTCACATACTTTTGCCACTCACTAATATCGGATCATTTTCATCAATAAATAAATGACCAAGTATAATATTTTGTCTCAATTGTTTAACTGGGTTCTCTTTATCTACTTTTAGGACTTGAAAATCTGTGTGTGTGAAAATCTGATGATGTTTTAGGTCATATTTATGCAGAAATATAGAAAATTCTAAAGGGTTCACCATCTTTCAAGCACCACTGTATGTAGACTGGTATGATGAATCCTTATTTGTGCAGAGGCACCCAGACGGTAGGGTCAAAATTGAGCCTAGAGCGTAAATCCATCGACCCAATCTCCCCTTGTGTCAACAGTCCGTGCTAGTGGAGATGATATAATGGTGTAGAATTTTTTTTGCATACTTTGGGCCGGTTAATACCGATCAAGCAATGCTACAACTTATTTAAATATTGTGCATCCTTTATGGACAATTTACTAATAGTTACCTCCAGCATGATAATGCCCCATGTCACAAAGCAGAAACCATCTCAAACTGGCTTCAAAAACAACAAAATTCTTTCACTGTGCTCAGTGCCTCCCTCACCACCAGATTGCAATTAAATTGAACATCTTTTCGGAGTGGTGGAAGAGGAGATTAAAGTGCACCTGAAAAAACTGCAGGAATTGTTGTGAGGCAGTTATGTCAACTTGAACCTCAAAGGAATGCCTCCAACATCTTGTGGAATACATGCCATGAAGAACTGAGACTGTTTGGGGAGCAAATGGAGCCCCCCCTAATTCTAGAGTGCTTGGTTAGTGTGGGTGTGTGTGTGTGTGTTTTGTTGTGTGGTGTGAGAGATAAGAGAAGAAGATAGATGTGTATCATCAAACATCAGCAAACTTAACGCGGTGAAGAGCGAATCCTGGCTGAGGAACTCCTGGAGAGAGTATCGGTCTTCTTCAATTCATTATCAGAATCTAGAGTCGCGAAAGAGGTTTAAATAATCAGAACCATAGACACATAGAGTGAACACGTTTGAACTTTATGTAAATTTATCAGGTCACAAGGTACCTTACACAAACATTAGTAAAGTTTAAGCCAGACTTTATCATTAAGTTAATAAAAGAAATACTGAAGTATAATATGTGTTCTTGGTGGTACAGGTGCAGTGAATGTCTTGTTCTATGTGTGGAATGATCGGCAAAATAAAAAGTTTAATGATTGACAAAGTGAGCACCTTGCATTTGGTGCCCAAAGGCCTAGAGGGAGTAGTAGCTGGATTTTCAGGTGTATCGAAGCGTACAAGCATATGGGTTACCAGCAGTGGAAAATCCCAGTCTCTCGGGAAACCAGATCTTCAATTGTGGCCCAAAGATGAAATGAGGAGAGGTAACTGTTTCACATCACGGCTTGATAATAAGTATCGCTGCGCTTCCAGGCAAGAATGCTTGTAGATGTCAAGGCAGGTTCCTTCACAACAAATTCCGGAAATAAACACTCCAGGGATCTGCTAGCATGAACATATGGAGCAGAGTGGGCATACAAAGGCCTTTACTCTACTTCTGCCACAACACAGCCCGACTGACAGTGGGTGAAAAGACAAAAAAATTCCATTCCTGAAGAAAAAGTTATTTGGTCATATGAATCTCATTTCTGTCCTGTGTATGAATGATGTTGGGCTTCTGTGTTCATACAACACCTGAAGCCGTCCAAGCCCTTGGAGAAATGTTATTTTTTTTTTTCAAGGAATATGAACAACTCAAAGTCAACCAGCCAAGGGACAAGGCTATAGAAAATCACCAACCAAAAGGAATCATCAAAGGTGCCCAGGACCAGCCAAATAGCTTTTTAAATCTAATTGTGTTAACATACTACAGCTTTTTCTTTTCTTTCCCTGTGCCTGTCCTGCGCCGACACGTCGCTCCCTCCTTCACCAACACCACACTCAACCGCCAATCTGTGTAATCAATTAACCTAACTTGCAATGTCTTGGAACTGTGGGGAGGAAAACGGAGTTACCCGTATTAACACCCACGCGGACAACGGGGAGGGACTGCAGACTCCACACAGAACGGACCCTGACACACACCACCCGGGATTGACCCAGGACCTTTTTGCTGCGGGGCGGCGATGCTACCCAACCGAGCCAGCGCACCGCCCAGACAACAGCTTTTCTCTTAAAACCCATAAAATAACGTTCCATATGAAAAAACTCTTTCTAGATCTTTTTTTTTTCTAAAATGCCTTACTAACAAGGTACTTTTATCAAACGCCAATGTAAACTTATTAGAATTGTTTTTGTTATTTTTAAAAAATCCTTTGGAATTGCTGCTGCATTTATTACGAAAAAAATAATCTATTCATCTACAGTTAGAGACCTAACAAGTTATGATCAGTTATTAACTCCATTATAAGCATAAATCTGTAAAATATACTAATAAAATCAGTTCGTGTCTTCATGTCCTTCCAGAGACCAACGAACCCTTGCTTCAGTTCGATATGAAAAAGGCAGCAGCGCCGCCCCCAGGTCCAGCGCGTCAAATTGGCACGCATAACATTTCAAACACATAGCACGATGTAACAGGGAATACATAAGGGAACGATTTGCGATTTTAATTAATTTGCAGTGTTTGGGGATGTTTGTCTAACGACGTCCACTGTTGAACGCATTTTTGTTTACAACACCCTGAACAGGACAAACTGGCTGAATCTCAGCTCTCCACCGCGTTACGTCAACGATGTCAATTCGATTTTTGAATGTGTCCAGTGCAATACAATCATAATACATATAATATTTGTAAACACTTTATCGTTATTTTCATAGGCACAGCTTGGTAAGGTCTACTTTCCAAACTATAACGATATCAGTCAGTGAACCTGGCTTCAAACGGCTTTATAATGAGGTAAGGCTTGGCTTGAATCAGGTTTAATACCATTAGTTTCGCTCTGTCTTGACGCTGACGCACTGTTCAAAACGGGCCGAATCAGAATGTTCCACGTCCTAACACATCCTAAACAACACACTAATACTGTGCACTATGTAGGAAGAAACGAGCAATTTGTTATTTAACCGCTGCTGGCAAAGCTTAGATTTTACCCTACCGTGCATCAAAGCAGAACGGTGTTAATCACCTCACATCCACACCGTAACCATGTTTTAACTATTAATCCAGTCTTAAAAAAACGATTTGTTTATATCAACAGCATTGTCTGAAATAAATGTAATAGCTAAACAAGCCAAAATTTGCAGCTTCCTTCTAGCATGTTTTTCTGGCGATCGACAACCAACCATTTGCGCATTACCGCCTCCATTTGTGCCTATGGAAATCAGGTAATGATTTTCCACATTTTTGTTGAGCTAATGTAACGTCACACGCGGACCTGTGGAGGCGGTAAAAATAGTCGGGAAGTCACTAGAGATTCTGAATGGGGGGCTAGCTTTTCATTAGGGGGGTCTAGAAAGTTAACCCCCATAAGAAGAAAAATGAAATAAGAAGCTCTGCCTTATGAAACTGGTATACATTTAGAAACAGCAGCAGAAACTGCTCATAGCAGCATTTTTTTTTGGCAAGACGTAATCTAAGTTTGTTTTAGGTACAATCTTATTGATTGAACTTCTACTAACATCCCCTAACAAGAGGTAAACCGATCAGCAATGTACTGCAGTTTTCCTAAATACACTTACTCAAATACCGAGACATCACTGGCACTATCAAATGTTGCCTGCTCGGTAAGCTGCATTCATGTTTCATAACTGGATGACAGAATTTTTAGGACAATGTAATATTTGACTAGAAAATTAGCTTTTTTCCCAATATTTTTTTTTTCACACAAGGAAGTATTAAAACGCAACGTCCACTAACATCCCCTTCCAGACGACAAAGGGCTATAGGTAGCAATACCAGCCAAAATAGCTTTTTAAATCTACTTTTGTTAGCACAGTAAAGCTTTTCATAAATGCAGAAAATAACTTGCATTAAGAGAAAACTATTCTAGCTCTATTTGATTTTAATGTTTAGATCTAACAATAGAAACAGATTGAATAATCAAAATATTCTAACAATTCTATAATGAGATCTTAGATGTGTTGGCTGCATTTGAGATGTTTTCACTGGTGTATTTTGTGAAGCGATACAGAGCTATATCAAAGATTAACCCTTGTTTCTCATTCAGTGACAGCGGCGGCTCCCCAGGTCCTAGTGCGTCAAATTTCATTACATTCTGCATATTAAGATAGATAGCACAGTTGTATACAATAGAATAAATCCGAAAAAGTACTGACTATTTAAAGTAATAATTCAAGTCTAACGATGTTAGTGCAGGACTCAGTGTTTCTGACAGAACTGTTAAAAATCAGTTGAATCAAATTAAGAAAACGACACTAACACCGAAACAGAAGAAAACAAAGTTGCAGTAGGCTAATGAGAAGCAATCATGGAGTATGGATGACTGGATGATTGCTCTGGAACTTTTGTCTGGTGCTGTTTATATTCTTTCATATAATGATCATCAGATTTTGTTGAAGAAACAAACTTACCACTCATTTATGATATGAGGCTACATGTGAGGTAAAACTCCAGGGGAAATTCAACAGTCAATGCACAGACATACACTACAGTTCTGGACAATTTTGTCTTTCCACCAATAAAAACTGGGTTTGGTGACGATGAAGTTATTTTTCAGGATGATTATTTGGCTTGCCACAGAACAATGTAAAGCTTTTCATCAGGAAATGTTTGCCTCTTCTGGAAAAAATATGCCAATAATAAATGTATTTAAAAACAATAGCATGTTTATTCAGTTTTTCATTCTGGAAGCCAGAATGTTCTGTTATTAAACAAAAACTGTAAAACTTAAATTGCAGTTGGTACCCAAACTTCTTCTAGTGCCCTATCTAGTGTTCTAGTGCTGTATCCAAACATCTCTCGTTTTGTCCTGTCTGTCTGCGTTCCAGAAATCCTGGACCTTGCCTACATATTCATTAGCTCATGTTCATCTTGTCCTGATGTTTTCTAAAATGCAAAGTCTTCTTAAAACCCTTCCCAGACTCATAGGTATTATGATACCACACTCAGATAACAAAGCACAAACCTGACAAGCTAACTGACGTTTAAATAAGACAAGTTACTCCAAGATATTATTGAACAATTTATTAATCTGGAGCACATACAGTATATGTAGGGGTGTACTTTTTAATTCTTAAACTTCCAGCGATCTTCCTGACCATGTTGCTGTATATGTCATTAAGCACTGGTATGCTTTAATTATCCTATTTCCTGCCTTGATGTTTGGCTTGCTCTTGTGAGGTGGAAGATCCAAACCGAATCATTATTTATGAAATTATAATAGACCCAATGAAACTGGAGATTGTGGCAAATTATGCTTTGACACTGGTCTGTTCAACTGTGTAAGGAAATCTGATATACCAAATAGTCTGTTAATTATGCCAACCAATGCAGCCAAATGGATCTACAGCTGGTATCCCCGAGCATTACCATTACTAACTTTTGAAAGTTTATGCTGCCACTCAATAAACTTGTGTTCACTGTTGACATCACTACTGATACAGCAAGATAACACTTTTTCTCACTGAATGATGACTGGAACACCCCTTACTTATACACTGACTGGTCACTTTATGCTACACCTATATGCATATTTTGCTTGTACTGGGTTGGACCTCCTTTTGCCTTCAGAACTGACTTAATTCTATGTGGCATAGATTCAACAAGATGCTGGAAACACCTTGTTGAACAGAGACTGGGGTCCATACTGACATGATAGCATCACGCAGTTGCTGCAGAAGTGTCGAATGCACATCTGTAATGTGAATCTCCCATTTCACTACATCTCAAAGGTGCTCTGCATTGTCAAGTTCAAGAAATTTGAGATGATTTGAGCTTTGTAACATAGCGCCAAGAAAATATCTCCCACACCATTACATCACCACCAGCAGCAGCAGCCTGAACCATTGATACAAAGCAGGAGGGATCCATGCTTGCATGTTGTTTACACCAAATTCTGACTCCGAATTATGAAGCAGAAATTGAGACTCATCAGATCAAGCAAAGTTTTTTTCCAATTTTCTTTTGTTTCTATTGTTCTGGTGAGCCTGTGCTTATTGCCTCAATCTCCTGTTCTTAGATGACAGTAGTGGCACCCAGGGTGGTCATCTGCTGCTGTACACCATCAGTTTCAAGGATCAACGTGTTGTACGTTCAAGATGCTCTTCTGCATACCTCGTTTGTTAAGACTGGTTATTTGAGTTACTGTTGCCTTTCTAGCAGCTCAAACCAGTCTGGCCATTCTCCTCTGACCACTGGCACCAACAAGGCATTTTCACCAGAGAACTGCTGCTCACTGGAGATTTTCTCTTTTCGAGACCATTCTCTGTAAACCCTAGAGATGGCTGTGCACGTACATCCCAGTAGATCAGCAGCTTCTGAAATGCTCAAACCAGACCCTCTAGCACCAACAACATGCCATGTTCAAAGTCACTTAAATCATCTTTCCTCCCCATTCTAATGCTCAGTTGAACAGTAACAAGCAGTTGAACAAGTGTACCTAATAAAATGACCAGTGAGTGTATATGCATGAAGTAATTTACATGGACTGTTTATCAATATCAGGGCTGTAACTGGATGAGGAAAGGATTTTTCTTCTGAGCACACTTATGAGAAGACTGACTTATATTGTGGAAACAGTACAAAAACGTCTTACTTTTTGTGAACTTGCACACTTTCACTCTGTAAACTTTAGAAACAAGACCCCAGGACAGGAGTAAAAGCTTGTGGTCCATAGAGAGGATTAGCATTCATATGAAAAAACACTACAGGCCCAAGGGTGGCAGTAGGATCAGGGTCAGAGCATGAGCTCCGTGTCAACAATTAACCCAGATGAAGCTTGTCAAAATCAGGTGTCACAAGCCAGTGGCTGTTTGTCAGGACATTTGTGTCTCTTGAGTGTACTTGAATAAATGAAGTGTTTTCCACATGCTAAGCACTGATACGGCTTCCTCTCCCTTGCCCCTGTTGAACAACGATGAATGTCGTTGGGAGATTACTCTGTTTGGGTATAACTTTTTTTTCTCCCACAACTGGGGTGAGCAGCCCCGATAACGGTTTTTTTCTCCTTCCCTCCCTCTCTTCGCCCCCCGTGTGGGAACGCGGTGGGTGAAGCTTGGGGTTTACTGTGGTTCAGTAAATCTTTTCCACACTCCAGAAGCACTGATATGGTTTCTCCTCCCAAGGTGGAACATGCTGGTGTCCCCCTTTGGAGAGCATTTTCTCTGAGTAAAATTCAATTCTTCCTCTTGCCTTCCCGCCACATCGTTGCACTGATAATGGCCCTCTCTCCTCTCCTGCACTGATATGGCTTCTCTCCTGTGTGAATGCGTTCATGTTGTTTATAAGTACTTTGGTGAGTAAAACTCTTTCCGCACAGTGAGCAGTGGTAGGGCTTCTCTCCCGTGTGAATGCGCCGGTGCAGTCTGAGGGTAATCTGGTGACGAAAACACTTCCCACACTGTGCACAGTGATACGGCTTCTCTCCTGTGTGAATACGCTGATGTATTTGAAGAGCACTCTGATCAGGAAAACTCTTCTCACAGTCTAAGCAATGAAACGGCTTCTCACCCGTGTGGACACGTTGGTGTTGTTTCAGGTGACTGTTTTGACGGAAACTCTTTTCACACAGTGAGCACTGATATGGTTTCTCTCCTGTGTGAACGCGCTGGTGTTGATGGAGTGCATACTGTTGGGTAAAACTCTTTCCACACTGACAGCAGCAATATGGTTTCTCACCAGTCTGAACTGTGTTGTTCTGGTGTTTTTTGAAAGTACTTTGGAGCGTGTTATCGCATAGACTACTAGAGGGTGTTTGCCGACTACTCAAGCTTCTTGTGGGGACAAGACAATCATCTGTAATCTCCCCAGAGCTCCGCAGTCTCAGGTACTCCTCATGGTGGCATCTCCAAATGTGTTTGTGGAGGTAAATTTGAGCTGTGTAGGAAAGTGGACACAAGGAGCAGGAGAAAACTTGCAAAAAGGCAGCATTCATTTCTGGAACAGAGAAAGACAAAACAGACTCAAGATGACATTAAGAATAATTTAAGTAACAAATTTTACATATGTTTGTATGTAATTGTACAAAATGTAACAAATACCATGGATTGTGTACTCTTTTTTTGTATAGACTTGAGATACCAGACAAGGTAAGCTTGTTTTTTCCAAAAAGTTCTATTTTGGTTTCATCTGACCACATGATATTCTCACAGTCTTCTTCTGGATCATCCATATGCTCTCTGGCAAACTTCAGATGGGCCTGGACATGTACTGGCTTAAGCAGGGGGACACAACTGGCACCGCAGTCCCTCTCGCCGTAGTGTGTTACTGATGGTAGCCTTTGTTACTTTGGTCCCAGCTCTCTGCAGGTCATTCATCAGGTCCATCCATGTAGTTCTGGGATTTTTGCTCACCGTTCTCATAATCATTTTGACCCCAAAAGGACCACCCAGACACATTACAAAAAATGAATTGGGACAGTAAAGGATTTACCACTAATGTTGCCTTTCCTTCTCACAAGAATGAAAAGACATAATGACAATGAGGATTCCAAGCGATGAAGTGTTTCAGGTGTTATTTCCAAAAGCCATGATATGGGGTCAGTGCTCTTGGCAAAGGTCATTACGCTTCTGTGATGGCAGCATTAATGCAGAGAGGTACATTGAGATTTTAGAGCAACATAAGCTGCCTTCAAGACAACATCATTGGGGATGTCCATGCATTTTTCAGTAAGGTAATGCAAAACCACACGCTGGACACACTGCAAAGGCATGGTTGCTGGATAAGAGGGTACAGGTACTGGACTGGCCTGCCTGCAGTGCTGACCTGTCCCCAATAGAGAATGTGTGGAGAATTTGACAAAATATGCAATGACAACCAGTACTGCTGTACACCTTGAAGGAAGAATGGGACAAAATAACACCTGAAACACTTGATCACTTGGCATCCTCATTGTCAAAATGTATTTTCAGTGTTGTGTGAACAAAAAGAAACTTTACCAGTTGGTAAATCCTTTACTGTCCCAACTTTTTTTTTGGAATGTGTTGCAGGCCTGAAATGCAGGCATGGATGTAAATTAACAAAATAAATGAAGCTGACCAGACCAAACATGAAATAAAAGCCAATGTAAATTATATGAATATGCTGGTGAAGTTGAAGAGTAAACTGGAAAGTACACCTATTCCCACACTGCGAGCACTGACTTGGCTTTTGTCCTTTGTGAATGTGTGTGTGCATTTCTAGAGCACTCTAATGAGTGAAACTTAAAAGCACTGTGAGCAGCAATACACCTTTGCTGTCTGAACACTCTCAGCAGAAGTTCAACATGTTTTTAAGTAAAGTGTCACTGATGGGACTTTTCTTCAGTGTGAACATGCTGGTGTTGCTGCAGATTACCTTTCCTAGTGTAACACTTTCCACACTGTGACCACTGATACGGCTTCTCTCCAGTGTGAATGTGTTGGTGTACAATCTCTGACAAAAATAACTCACCAAGCAGGAGTACCTCGGTTCTCATCATTAATTTGTTCCAGAAGGCTTGTCAAGCTAATTTTTTAAAAAGGGGATGAAGTGAGAGTGGCGGTGTGTGAGTGCAGCTGTAAGTGAGCTTACATACTCAACACTACTCGCCACCCCATGGCAGATGACGAAACCGCAATAGAAAGCTTTTAAGAGCTCCTGTGGGTGTCGCCCTGGGGAACCGAAAGCAGCAGTGAACGCTGCAGCAGGGGGAAGGAAGAGATGAGTATGGAGAAGCCCCGAAAGCGTGCCACGGGAACTCCTAAGCACTTACAGGAGCGTGGTACAGACACGGAGTAGAAAAGGACGAGACTGATTTGCAGCTCAGCGTCCTTTTCTGCGCTCGATTGCAAGAGGAACGTTATATCCCTCCAATCGCAAAAAGGAAGGGGAATGGAGCAAGAGGTAGGAGGCGGGGCGAGCCTCACCATAGCGAGCAAACCCAAAAAGCAGCCAAGGAAAAAGCCGCGTTAGGAGCGTCTAACGTAACGGTAAAGCCTCCTGACTGCCCAGAGCTGGCGATCTACGAATCACCAGCTTACCTCTGTCCCTTACAAAAACGAATGCGCTTGGTCACAAAAATACCACCTAATCTAAACGCCGTAGTGGAACGGCAGCAAGCAGATCCAATGTGCAACACCTGCCAAGCTCAGAAGCAGTCTTAAATACCTAACTTGGCAGGTGTTACACATTTGCAATCACGCCGATTAAGCAGGTGCATGCGTGATCGCATCAACCCTGCCCAGACCAAAAACTGAGTCAACGCTGACCTCTAGCGTCCAAAAGATTGAAGTCAGCGTGACCCTGTATCAGTATCCCCCAAGGGGTAGCGTTCTGACGCCCCTAAGCGTGTCCGACAAGCTAGAGGAGGTACTAGACGCGCTTAGGGGCGTCAGAACGCTTGAGCAGTTGAGCGTCTGATAGAACAGGGGACCCTGATAAGCAAGGCGAACCTTCAAGGAGGGACTAAATGGGAGGGTAGGACAGGACGAGTCCAGAGCAGGACTCAGTATAAACGGCTTACGCTCAGGACTAACCATGAGCGGCTCAGGGACGGAGCTTGGCGCTGGTGGCTCAAGTACGGAGCTAATGAGCTAATGTGCTCAAAGACGGAGCTCGGCGCTGGTGGCTCAAGTATGGAGCTAATGAGCTAATGTGCTCAGGTACGGAGCTAGGCGGCGTTAACGGCTCAGGTACGGAGCCAACGTGCTCAGCGAGCGAGCCCAAAAATGGCAGTCGAGAACCAAATGGCGTTAGATCGCCAGCTATGGGCAGTCAGAAGGCTGTTCTGGTACGTTAGGGAGTAGAATATAGCGTAGGGAAAGCACTTCTAGTGCTCTAACGACGCTTGGTTCTTGGCCGCCATTTTTGGGCTGGTTCCCTGCATGGCATTCTACTTCCTCTTTCACGAAAGGACACTGAGCTGGATACCAGTCTCGTCCTTTTCTATCCCATGTCCGTACCACGCTCCTGTAAGCTCTTAGAAGTGCCCGTGGCACGCTTTCACGGCCGTTTCATACTCATCTCTTCATTCCCTCTGCTGCAATGCTCAGTGCTGCTTTCGGTTCCCCAGGGCGACACCCACAGGAGCTCTTAAAGCTCCTGAGTGTAGTGTCGTCACCTACCACGGGGTGGCGAGTAGTGTTGAGTGTGTTAATTAATTCACATCTGCACTCACACACCGCCACTGTCACATCTCCCCCTTATTTCCCTTTTTTGGGTCACCCTTTCCATCTGGAGCTAACCACACTTTGTGTCCTAAAACCCCCCCGTTTTTCACGGTTCATCTTCGGCTAAACATGGCGAACCGTAACAGAAAATTTTTTCTTTTGTATTCTATATTTTTGCTGTCTCAAGTACTCCTTGTGATGACATCACCTAATGTGTTTGTGGAGACAAATTTGAGCTGTGTAGGAAAGTGAATTTTTTATTTTCTATTTCTATTTTTCTGAATATAACCTAAAACATCAGCTGATTTTCAAGTCCTAAAATTAGATAAAGAGAACCCAGTTAAACAAATCAAAAATACTACTCAAGATTCAATTCACAGACAGACATCATTACAGTTTTCCTTTAGAATTTGCTGGTATAATTCAGAATTAATTGTTCTATCAATGATGACAAGCCATACTGGCCCCGACACAGCAAAATGGGCCCAAGCCATAATATACTACTACCACAGTGTTTCACAGATGGGATAAAGTTCTTATACTGGAATGTAGTGGCTTCGTTTATGCAGACATAACACGTCTCGGTCTTATTGCATCCACCCACGAAATCTTTTTCCAGTAGCCTTCAGTCTTGTCTTTAGCAAACTGGAGACAGACGGCAGCATTCTCCTGATGGTGGACTCATGAACTTTAACACTACTGTGAGAAAGGCATTTAGTTTCTTAGAAGTTACCCTGTATTCATTTGTGACCTCGTGGGTAATTACATGCCTTGCTCTTGGGGTAATCTTGCTGGTTGACCACTCTTGAGAAGGATAACAATAGTAGTATATTTCCTCTGTCTGGCCATGGACTGGTGAAGTTCCAAATCTTTGGTTTTGTACTCTTTTCAAGCCTAATGAGCATCAGCGACTCTTTTTCCTGAAGTATTTAGAATACATTTTAACTGCTGTGTATGGTGTGGTATAGTTAAGAATGGGTTTTAAATCAAGGTACAGTGGTGCTTGAAAGTTTGTGAACCCTGTAGAATTAGCTATATTTCTGCATAAATATGATCTAAAACATCATCGGATTTTCACAAAAGTCCTAACATTAGATAAAGAGAACGTAGTTAAACAAATGATACACTTCCACAAACGTGTTGTGAAGAGCAGACTTAGATCCCCGTTCTTTAAATAAAACAGGGTGCCCACTCAAACCTGATCTGAATCCGGACTATTTAGAGATGCATTTAGTCTTCTTTTTTGCTGTATTTCTCTTCTGTGAGATGACCATCACAAATCTCTTCCAACAGGGTCTTCAGGGTAAAGCGCACTAGGGTGTCTATGATATTTTGGTTCTCACTTTGGTTCACTGTGTCACTGTCATCTACAGTAGTGCTTGAAAGTTGGTGAAACCTTTAAAATATTCTATATTTCTGCATAAATATAACCTAAAACATCATCAGATTTTCACACAAGTCCTAAAAGTAGATAAAGAGAACCCAGTTACACAAATGAGAAAAATATTATACTTGGTTATTTATTTATTGAGGGAAATTATCCAATATCACATATTAGTGAGTGGCAAAAGTATTGTTGGAACCCCTTTGCTTTTCAGTTAATCTGGTGTGTTTCACAGATGGATAAGGGTTTCTTTATGGCTGGAAATGCCAGTGTTTTCCTTTCTCCCCAACCATAACACTTTTCTTTTAAAAAAAAAAAAATATATTTTAAAAAAACACTTTTTTGTCTTTTTTAAAAAAACCAAAAAAGTTCTATTTTTGGTCCCTCATTCCCGTTCACAAAATTTTCTCCAATAGCCTTCTGGCTCGTCCACTGTGAAATTCTTAGCACACTGCAGACGAGCCAGCAATGTTTTTTCTTTTTTGGAGAGCCAATGTAGCTTTCCCCCCTCCCCTTTCAACCCTCCCCAATGCACACCATTTTGTTGTTCCGTTTGTTTCTTTCTGATGAAAACATTTTCTGAACACTCCATGAAACAATTACATAAGCCCACTTTGTGAGAAAGGCGCCCTTCAGTTTTTGCTTTTAGAACTTACCTGGGGGTCCCTTTTTGTGACCTTCGTCCAACTTATTTACAAAAAAAAACAAAAAAATTAACAAAACGCCTTGCTCCTTAAGAGTGATCTTTGTTGGTCCGACCCCCACTCCCTGGGGGAGGGTAACAAAATGCCCTTTGAATTTCCTCCATTTGTTTACACAATCTATCTGACTATGGATTGGTGGAGTCCAAACTCTTTAGAGATGGTTTTGTAACCTTTTCCAGCTTGATGAGCATCAACAACCCTTTCTATGAAATCTTCAGAACTCTCTTTTGTTCGTACCATGATACACTTCCACAAACGTGTTGTGAAGAGCAGACTTTGATAGATCCCTGTTCTTTAAATAAAACAGGGTGCCCACTCACACCTGGTTGTCATCCCATTGATTGAAAACACCTGACTCTCATTTCACCTTCAAATTAACTGCTAATCCTAGAGGTTCACATACTTTTTCCACTCACTAACATGTAATATTGGATCATTTTCCTCAATAAATAAATGACCAAGTATAATATTTTGTCTCATTTGTTTAACTGGGTTCTCTTTATCTAATGTTAGGACTTGTGTGAACAGCTGATGATGTTTTAGGTCATATTTATGCAGAAATATAGAAAATTCTAAAGGGTTCACAAACTTTCAAGCACCACTGTATATGTATACAAAAAAGAAATTAAAAACTAAAATGTTAAATCAATTTTTTCCGGTTTGGGCTGGCTCCTGCTTACAGTTGCACAGCAGAAAAAAAAAACCATCCACTGCTAGAAGTAAGCAGAAACAATAGCTCACACTAGTAATTTCTGAAAGCAGCAGGCCCTGGTGCAAGAGCTAGTCAGAGCTCTGTGAATTGAACTCAATGTAACAGAAGTTGGCTTTTGGTTGGGACATGTGATGGAGATTTGTATTTGTGTGTGTGTGTGTGTTCACCCCGTCATGGAATTGAGGCTTCCCGAGAGTGCTACTGGTTAGGCCCTGGATCCACGCAGCCCTGAACTGAATTAAGCGGGTATGAAAATTAATGAATGAATGTGAATATAGCCAATGAAATGCATGAAAGAATCCTGACTGTCACACATTCTCACCAAGCTATACAAAGATAAAGCACTGCGTAACTAGTGTAAGAGTTTGAGAAAAAAAAAACAAAAGGTGCATTTTTTACTGCCTGTGTACCACGTGACAAGGAGTATCTAGTGTGCTTTGCCCCACCTCTGGCAGCCAGTTGGTGTGCAGTAGCAATTCAATCAATCCAAGCAACTACATTTCCTATTACAGTGGTGCTTCAAATTGTAAGCCCTTAAGAATTTTTACATTTCTAGATAAAGAGAACCCAAATGAACAAATTAGATAAAAATATTATACTTGGTCATTTATTTATTGAGGAAAATGATCCAATATTACAGATCTGTGAGTGACAAAAGTAGGGGAACCTTTCAGCTTTCAGTATGTAGTGTAACCCCATGACCAACTATTGATCAATCCTGCACATCGCCTTTTAAAATTTATATCTACAGCATTTAGCAGAGGCCCCTTTCCATTTTTTTTTGTACAAAGCAGCTTCATCTCTGGGATGTTTATGGATTTCCTCATATGTCTTCTTTGCAACTTCTTCCATGACATTTCTATTGAAATAAGGTCAGGACTTTGACTTGGCCACTGGAAAAAACCCTTAGATGCATGAGTAATTGGAACTCAGACACTTCCAGAAGTGGGTCAAAATGACTTGTATTAGAACCAATGTGTTTTAATACTCTTTTTGGCATTTTATTAAAGAATAAACATTTAAAACAACGTGATTATTTTAATTGTACAGTACAACAATATGATAACCATGTGTGTGTGTCTGGGTCAGATTTATATTTCGTTGTGGGGACCAAATGTCCCCACAAGGATAGAAAGATCTGACAGTTTTTGCCAGAACCCCATGAGGAAAACTGCTTTTTTTTCACAAAAACTACAACTTTCTTCTGAAAATCCAAAAGAGCCAAAATATTTGCTTTAGGTTACTGAGGTCAAGGTTGGGTTTAGCTGTAGCATTAATTAGCTACGGTAATCATTATGTTTATGGAAAGTCTCCACATGGATAGTGTGACGTGTATGTATCGACTCCTCACTGTATACAGTTGGGACAAACAACTTGTTTCTGGCTGTGCTCATTGCATACACGTATATTGCATTTCCCACACCTATTGTTGACTTTGCGATCTTTGGAACTTGGGCAGATCTGACACCACTTTCTTTTTGGTTGACCTAGTCTGCTTCTTTCCTGTGGCTGAATTGAGGCTTTTTTCACTCCACACCTTCCCATTGTTTCAAAGATTGGGGTTTGCAGTTGTGGGCAGCCTTCTAGTTGACTCATGAAGTGTGGAGTGATGAGCTCCTTTGAGAAGTCATTGAGGAAGAGCCGTCGTGCATTTGTGATGCCTCTGTAGGATTCAGGGTGCTGAGCTGTGAAAAAGGTATAGTCATTCAGGGTGGAGATGTCAAGAAGGTTGTACCACAGCACCATGGGCCACCTCTGTGTTTGGTGCTTGCAGATGTAGGTGCCAACCGTGTAGTCCATGGTATCTACACCGCCTTTGGTCTCATTGTAAAATGTGATTACTTCTGGTCCCTTTACTTCCCTGTGATTACTTCTGGTATTTTCTATTCTGGTACTTTCTCCATCCACCACCTTTGTTTGTTGTGGCTTGTGCTTAGGAGCACAACAGCCTGCCTTTCTGTTGAACATAGATGACCATGGTAAGGCCGCCACTGAATCCCAAAAAACTCTTGTGCCTGTAAAGCTGTCTGGACTTGGAATCCTTCATCAGAGGAGAAGTCTGGCTTGTTTTCTGTCTTAGAGTCCCCACAATAGTAAGGTCCTGCTCTAAGAGATGCTGTGCAAGAGCACACTGGTGAAAAAAGTTCTCTGTGGTGATGTTGTGATCTGTGTTTCTGAAAACTGCTGCACAACTGCTGCTGATGAACAACATGCTTTGCTGCCAGATCCTTCTGAACATCTTCTCCCCCATTTTTTTCCCTAAACCTAAAAACTACCCCCTCTGTAAACTATCCTAATATTCTATAGCGAAGGGACACGTGAATACAAACCCAGAAGATCTTTAGACCATACTTGGTGTGCTTGTTTTTCATGTACTGAAGAAATTTGCACCTCCCCCTGAATGGCACAAGCTGTTCGTCCACAATGACACAATCACTGGGGATGAATCGCTGTCTGCCGTGTACCAGGAGCAGGTCCCATACATAGCGGAAGGCTGCCATATGGTCGGTCTCCAGTCGAACGGATCTGGTCCTCTTGTCCTCAAAGCGCAAGACACGGTGAATATCTTCAAATCTTCCAATAGCCATAGTGGTCTTGTACATGGGGTTATGTAAAGGACTCCCAAACAGCTCGTGAACTGATACATCCCAGTTCTTCTCACTTCCTGCAAGGATGGTCAATCCAATGAAGGCCAGGAGTTCATCTTTGTTGACATTTTTCCACTCCTTTCCTTTAACTGTTGCTACTCTCAGTCCCTCTAAGTTTGTGCATCTCATAATTTCTTGTATTATGTCATCAGTGACACTGTGACACTCAGGACAGTGTGACTTGGTGTTCTGCTCTGGGTGGGAGGTAACTCACTCCTGTAAGAGCCATTACAACTCACTCTGCGAGATTTGATCTGGACTTCACTGTCTTCTTTAGAGGATTCAGAAGTGGAATCCTCTGTATCTGACTGAGATTGATTTCCTGGTGGACAGGAGTCTGGGTCCTCATCATCTGAAATTTCAGATCCTAAGTCCAACCCCATAACTGCCTCATCCTTAATCATCATCTGTGCGACCATTTCAGGCGTGTACCTCTTAGCCATGCCACCTTGGATGAGGAAATATAAAATCAAGAGAATGTTGCACATGACAAGCATCACACACACACACACACACACACACACACACCAATATAAGCTAGCTAGTGTTATCTAGCTGTAAAATAGACTAATCTTTTAATACACTTACATTGTAATAACACTGCACTTTCACACAACAATATACACACAGCAATGTTAGCTAGCTAGTGTTATCTAACTACAAAATAGACTCGTTTTTGATAATCTTACAAAAATATCCTATTGTTATAACTACACAAATACCAGTAATACGTTTCCTGAGCCCTTCCTGTGGTATTACATATGGTTCCTGTGGTATTTCGGTGGAATTACAAATGGTTCCAATGTTGTCTTAGGGACATTTTACCACATCAGTGCAGTTCTGTTGCTGTGGCAATGTATATGGTATCCTGTGGTATTTCTTACGGTGAAGTGTGTGGTTCTTGTGGTTCTCAATTGATTTTATTACAGGTATTCTTTGGTGATTATCATATGATTTTTTGTAAGGGTTTCTAGGCTAATTTTTATTATAATAAATATGTTCCTGACATCAGAAATTTTCTGAGGCAAACAATGAAATACCTACATGTACCAGATTTTACTGTGTAAAATAATCTCTCTCTGAGTGAACAAACTTCTGATGTAGTCTGTGAGTCCACAGTAAATATATTCCTTATTCCAACAGTTAATAAGATTCAAATGTTCCATTAGTGTTCCATGCAGGTCATTTGGGACCCACTTATGGAAGAGGTAGTAGTAATACAAAACCTTTTTTTGGTAGTAATACAAAACCTTTCTTTTCATTAGTAAAAGAAAAATACAAATTTAATTACTCAATATCAAATACATGTTTTTTAAGGAATACCTAAATATGAAATTCTAATAACATTCTATTTCAAAGATTGAAACAGAGATTCATTTTAGACCCACTTATGCATCTAAGGGTTCTTTAACTATTGTTATGTCTTGTGTGCTATGGGTTGTTGTCTTGCTGCATGAACCACTTTCTCTCAAAATTCAGTTCACATACAGATGTCCTGATATTTCCTTTAGAATTTGCTGGTATAATTCAGAATTCACTGTTCCATCCATGGTGGTAAGTTTTCCTGTCCCAGTCCCACAGCGAAAAAGACATAAACCATGATACTACCACCTACCATGTTTCACAGACGGGATAAAGTTTGTATGCTAGAATGAAGTGTGTTTCCTTACCCAGATATAACACTACTCCTTTAAACCAAGAACATTTTGATCTCATCCATCCACAAAATGTTTTTCCAATAGCCTTCTGGATTGTTCATAAGCCATTTGGAGAGCAATAGCTCTCTCCTTGCAACCATACTATGCACAGCACTGTTTTCAGTGTTCTCTTCATGGTGGATTCATGAACTTTAGAAAATTTCAGAGCAGCCTTTAGTTGTTTAGAAGTTACCTAGGGATCCTTTGTGAGCTTGCAGATTATTACACTCTTTGGATCTTGGATGGACTGATCTTTGTTGGTCTACCATGTAACAATGGTTTCGAAATTCCTCAGTTTGTACACAATCTGTCTGAAATCCAAACTCTTTAGAGTTGGTTTTGTAAAAAAAAAAAAAAAAAAAAGTCTTTTTTTCTTAGGTCCTCGGAAAGCTTTTTTTTATTTTGGTATGTACCATTACACACTTCCACAAACATGTATTTTGAACATAAGACTGATAGATCCCTGTTCTTTAATAGAAACTCACACCTGATTGTCATCCCATTGATTGAAAACATCTGATTCTAATTTCACCTTCAAATTAACTGCTAATCCTAGAGGTTTACTTACTTTGCCACTCACAGATATGAAATATCGGATGATTTCTCCTCAATAAATAATGAACAAATACAACATATTTGTCTCATTTGTTTAATATTGTTCTCTTTATCTACTTGTATGACTTGTGGAAATCTCATGATGTTTTATGTAGTATGTATTTATGCAAGTTGGGCAAGTTGGGATTGGGATGGGTTAAGTTGGGACTACAAAATGCAAATAAAAAAAAACCCTGCAGTGTGTCCCACATTTACTCTGACTTCTGTTTCATCGCAAACAGTATGAACCTGAGATATTTTATGTTTTGTTCTAGACAACTAAATTTAATTTAGGCATGCAACACATTCCAAAAAAAGTTGCAATGGGGGCAAGTTAGGGCTAGAAATGAGGTGAAAAAACTAAATAATGATGTGATTTCAAACAGGTGATGTCAACAGGTGATTGAAATCATAATTTGGTACAAAAACAGTATCCACAGAAGTCTTTAAGGAGCAAAGATAGGCAGAGGATTTTCAAGGCATAAAGGGCAAGGGCACAAGCCTGAACTGAACACCTGTGATCTCTGAGCCCTCAGATGGCACTGCCTCAAGGACCACCATTCATCAATAGCTGTAAGAACCACATGAGCAAGGGATTAAGTTATCAACCCTTTGTCAAGCTCTACAATACAGAGTTACATTCACAAATGCCACTTAAAACGTTACTGTACAAAAACAAGCCTTATGTTAACCATGTCCTGAAACGGTGTCAAGTTCTCTGGGCTTGGAGGCATCTAGAATGTACCATCATACAGTGTACACGTGTACTGTGGTCAGATGAATCAGTATTCCAGACCGATTTTGGAAGAAGTGGACGAAGTGTGCTCTGGACCAAAGAAAAAAAGGACCATCCTGACTGTTATCAGCAAGTCAAAAAGCCAGGCTCTGTCGTGATATGGGGGTTGGGTTAGTGCCATCTGTGATGGCAGCATTAAAGCAGAAAAGTACTCTGAGATTTTAGAGCAAAATATGTTGCCTTCAAGCCGACATCTTTCACAGAGACGTCCATCCATTTTTCAACATGACAAAACAAACTATATCAGAAATATACTGATCCCTTTCAAACTTTCCTTAAGGAACACTTAAATAATTTTAAACTGGAGATCCACTGCCCATCTTTGTTCCCAACAAACTCATGGATGCTGCTTTTGTACCAAATCATGATTACAATTACCTGTTCACCTGTTTGCAAGTCAAATCATTATTTAATTTTTTTACCTCACTACTAGACCTAAACTGCCCCTGTCCCAACTTCTTTTGGAATGTGTTGCAAGCTCCAAATGCAGGAATGGATGTTTATTAACAAATGAAATGAAGTTGACCAGAAAAAAAACATGAAATACTATACACTGGGTTCATCTCGCTTACGCCGTTTGCGTGCTGTTACGCCCTGCAGCTTCCTAGATCGCTTTAGCAGCATTTATGGCTTCGTTCGGCCGTGCCACTTACTCGATGCAAGCTTTGGAGTTTCCAGCATTATTTCCTCTCCCTTACAAGCCCTTTAGTGGCCTGGCTTTAGTTGTTTGAATCCGCTTTCCGCGGTTCCTGTGTTTGGCGTTCGCTCATCCCCATTCAGTCCTGCTCTGACGTCACCACTTGTGTGGCGTGTCTGTAGCGTGTTGGTCTTTGAACGCGCTGATCCCCAGTTCGATCCCAGCCGCCCACATTTCGGCTGGTGTCCCGGTTCTCCCTGCCTTCTCCAGCAGGGGAAGTGTACTCACTCCCTTTTCTTTTCCTTCCCATTTCTCCCTCTTTTTGAGGTCAAAGGGAGTGTTCCTGCACTTAGGTCCTCATCTCCCTTTTCTTCCTCGGTCCCAACCCCGTACCGTAACATTTATTGCATGAAATAAGTATTTGATACAACAGAAAAACAGAACCTAATATTTTGTACAGAAACCTTTATTTGCAATTACAGAGGTCAGACATTTCCTGTAGTTCTTGACCAGGTTTTCACACACTGCAGCATGGATGTTGGCCCACTCCTCCATACAGATCTTCTCCAGGTCTTTCAAGTTTCAGGGCTGCCGCTGGGCAACATTGAGTTTCAACTCCCTCCAAAGATTTTTCTATTGGGTTGAGGTCTGGAGACTGACTAGGCCACTCCAGGACCTTGATATGCTTCTTAGTTGCCCTGGCTGTGTGTTTCGGGTCATTGTCATGCTGGAAGACCCAGCCACGCCCCATCTTCAATGCTCGTACTGAGGAAAGGAGGCTGTTGGCCAAAATCTCATGATACATGACCCCATCCATCCTCCCTTCAATATGGTGCAGTCATCCTGTCCCCTTTGCAGAAAAGCACGCCCAAAGCATGATGTTTCCACCCCCATGCTTCACGGTTTGGACGGTATTCTTGGGGTTGTAATCCTTCTTCCTCCTAACACGAGTGGAGTTGATACCAAAAAGCTCTATTTTGGTGTCATCTGACCGTATGACCTTCTCCCATGTCTCCTCTGGATCATCCAGATGGTCACTGGTGAACTTCAAACGGGCCTGGACATGTGCTGGCGTGCCCTGCAGGATTTTAATCCATGACGGCATAGTGTGTTACAAACGGTAATCTTTCAGACTGTGGTCCCAGCTCTCTTCATTACATTGACCACATCCTCCCGTGTAGTTCTTGGCTGATTCCTGACCTTTCTCAGAATCATCCTTACCCCATGAGGTGAGATCTTGCATGGATTGATAGTCATCTTGTGTTTCTTCCATTTTCTAATAATTGCACCAACAGTTGTTGCCTTCTCACCAACCTGCTTGCCTATCGTCCTGTAGCCCATTCCAGCCTTGTGGAGGTCTACAGTTCTGTCCCTGGTGTCCTTAGACAGCTCTTTGGTCTTACCCATGGTGGAGAGGTTGGAGTGTGATTGATTGAGTGTGTAGACAGGTGTCTTTTATACAGGTAACAAGTTCAAACAGGTGCAATTAATACAGGTAATGAGTGCGGAATAGGAGGGCTTCTTAAAGAAAAACTAACAGGTCTGTGAGAGCCAGAATTCTTGCTGGTTGAAAGGTGATCAAATACTTATTTCATGAAATAAAATGCAAATTAATTACTTAAAAAAATCATACAATATGATTATCTGGATTTTTTTTTTTAGATTCTGTCTTTCACAGTTGAAGTGTACCTACGATAAAAATGACACATCTCTACATTCTTTGTAGGTGGGAAAACTTGCAAAATCGGCAGTGTATCAAATACTTATTTTCCCCACTGTATTTGTGTTAAACAAACAAATTAGTTCAGTATGTTTGGAACTAACCATTTCCAGAGCACTTCTTGTTCCAAAGGTAGTTGAACATAATGCTGAGATCTTTGGCGTAATCCTCGTCGTACCACACCAACAGCTCCTGTCCTGGTTTGATGGGTCGACAGCAACGGTAGAAAATCGCCCCTTGATACTGAAATGCCACCAGATTCTGCTCTTCTACATCACAAGCACAATTCACATACCTGAGAAAATGGAGTGAGACAATGAGATAAATTAAGGACACAGAGTGAGAAACATGAGGGAAAACATCAGAGGTGAAGTATCATGAGGACTACAAGGTCTACTTCACTTGACAAATAAGATAGAGGTAGTTCAATGACCACACACCCCAAATGGCTGCGGGCATTCCTTACCTCATCCAGTTAGCATACATCTCGCTCTTGGCATCAATGTATTCTTCACACTTTCTGCTCTTGCATATCTGCAAAAAGTTACATTTATCTTTTCATCCATAACATCGTGTGCAAATGAAAATACTGTCAGCAGACAAGCAAAAAATCAGTCTACTGCCCATAATCAGTGGTTTAGAAAGTAAAGTGGTGCAGTGGTATTGCGGGGGGTGGGGTTTGCGGATGCGGGCAAATGAATGAGGCCCTGAGATGTGTCTGATGTCTGAGCACTGCTATGTTACAAGGTAAAAAATGAAGATAACATAATGCACGTCGCTTATTCCACTGTAAAGGTGATTTTGTCACTCACAGTGTTTAGTCCGTCAGTCGTAACGCTTCTACATTAAACACAAATGCAATATTTTGGTCTCATCCATCCACAAAATGTTTCTCAACTGGCCTTCTGGGTTGTGCAGGTGCCATCTAATTGGCAGCAATATTCGTTTTTGGAGCACAATGGCACAGCCCTGCCATGCACACTACTCTTGGTCAGTGTTCTACATATAGTGGGACCATAACATTAACATTAGCCAATGTGATAAGAGTTCTTCAGTTACAAAGAAGTAAACCTGGATTTTGTTGGGACCTCACAGACTATTACACTCATTGCTCTTGGAGTGATATTTGATGGCTTACCTAGTAGCAATGGTCTTGTAGCAAAGTTGTAAGTCGCTCTGGATAAGGGTGTCTGCTAAATGCCTAGATATATTCAAATTCCTCAGTTTGTACACAATCTGTCTGAAAGGAATTGCTGGGGTCCAAACTCTTTAGAGATCGGTCCTCAGAAATCTCCTTTGTTCATGCCAAGATAAACTTCCACAGATGTCTTCCAAGGATCCGACTTTGATAGATCCCTGTTCTTTAAATACTACAGTCTGCCCACTCACAGATGATTGTCATCAGATTGATTGAAAACATCATCTTCACCTTCAAATTAACTGCTTATCCCAAAGGTTCACATACTCTTGCTGCTCACAGATATGCAATACTACATGCCTTTTGATGACAATTATACAAGGTTCGCAAATTTTCCAAGCACTACTGTATGTGACTGAATGTTTTCTGTTTTTCCTAGCTCAATATAAATTCTGATCATTCTTCTGTTATAAAAGAGACAGGAACACAGTGTATACTGTGAATGGCAGAAACTCAATGGATTTAGGCATGCAGACATGCTCAAGATGACCTGTTGAAGTTCAAACCGAGCATCAGAATGGGGAAGGTAAGGTGATTTAATGGACTTTGAACATGGCATTCTCGATTTCTGCAACAATCAGATGGTAGCGTCAGAATTTGGAATAAACAACATCAAATCATGGGTTCATTCTTGACGTGTATCAACGGTTCAGGCTGGTGAGTGTATAACATATCATACATATATTTCAAACCAACTCACCACCCAAGAGTAGCCACTGTTCACGGCTTCCTCTCTTTCTACCAGCTCTCCCTGATAGGGTCCGAAGTGAGCACCAACTGGAACAGTCTCTCCATTATTAAACACCCCCAGGCCCGCATCAGGAATCCCAGATATCTCAACCTCTAGACCAGGTGGAAGGGTCTGTCTGGCTCGGTCAGCAACTCCCATCGGAATGGGGGTATCAAGGATGAAGACAGCAGGACCATGAACCTCACATTTATTGAAAAAGAAGGATTTGCATTCCTCACAGTCTGTAATGGAAGGAAAATGAAGACAGAATTGGTGCACAATAAATACTGTACAATTTAACACGCTAGAGGAGTTAAGGGCCCTTACAACTGAACATCTGTGGAAGATCATTTTTACATGGTTCATAGTAAGGCAGGCAAAAAAATGAAATGAAATAAAATGAAATAAAAATTTCAAACCTTTGAATGAGTACATCCAATATCAGAAAATCTTCATTCTACTGTTTAATCAGCTGAAATCTGTACCAAGAATGGTGGCGACACTGGCTGCTTAATCAGATCAATGACTCCACTCCCCGTGTAGTGCACTATATGCAGTATGGAACTGCATTTACAAGTTCAAAGTGAAATTACAAAGAAATTATGGAGGCTATGCAGATAAACAGGTATGTATATCTGCAATGCATTCAGAAAGTCTTCAGAACCTTTCACTGTTATCACGTTTTATGTTGCGGGCTTGTGCTAAAACAAACAAAAAATAAGTTTCCCTTCATCAGTCTGCACTCAATACCCCATAATGAGCAAGTGAATGTTTTTAATTTCTGCAAATTTATTAAAAAGGAAAAACGAATATTTCACATGGACATAAGTATTCAGATCCTTTGCTATGACACTTGAAATTTATCAATTCCTTGATTGGAGTCCACTTGTGGTAAATTCGGTTGATTGGACATGATTTAGAAAGACACACCTATATAAGGTCTCACAGCTAACAATGCATGAGAGCAAAAACCAAACCATGAGGAGGAAATAACTGCCTGTAGAGCTCAGAGACAGGATCATGTGGGGGCACAGATTTGGAGAAGGAACAAAAATTCAGCACTGAAAGTTTCCAGACCACAGTGGCCTCCATAATTCTTAAATGGAAGAAGTTTGGAACAACCAGGACTAGAGCTTGATGCCCCACCAAACTAAGTAACTGGGGGACAAGAGTCTTAGTAAGGTAGGTGACAGGAAACCCAATGGTCACTCTTACTGAACTCCAAAGATCCTGTGTACAGGTGGGAGAAACTTTCATAAAGTCAACCAGCACTGCAGCACTCCACCAATCTGGGCTTTATGGCAGACAGAATCCTCTCCTCATTAAAAGACACATTAAATCCCACCTGGAGTTTGCAAAAAGAAAGCATCTAAGCACTCAGATTCTCTCTGGTTTAATGAAACCAAGATTTAACTTTATGACCTCAATTCTAAGCATCATGTCTGGAAAAAACCAGGCACTGCTCATCACCTGCCCAATACCGTCCCTTCAGTAAAGCATGGTGGTGGCAGCATCATTCTGAACCCAATCGAACATCTTTGGAAAGACCTGAAAGAGCTTGAGAGGATCTGAGGAGATGAATGGCAGAAAATCCCCAGATCCAGGTGTGCAAAACTTGTGGCAATCATACCAAAGAAGACTGGAGGCTGTAATAAGCTGAAAAAAGGTGTTTAACAACTAAGCACTGAGTAAAGCCCCTGAAGAGTGTCTTTCATTTAGCCGAAGGCTGCAACAATAAAAAAAATGTGAAAAACATGAAAGCGGTCTGAAAAACTTCCGAATCCATTGTACATCTATCTATGGTTATTATATACAATATTAACTGTAGCACACACATATACATATACAGTGGGGCAAAAAGTATTTGTCCAGCCACTGATTTTTCACAGTTCTCCTACTTAGAAAGATGAGAGAGGTCTGTAATTTTCATCATAGCTACACTTCAACTATGAGAGACAAATGAGGAAAAAATCCAGGAAAATCACATTGTAAGATTTTTAAATAATTGATCAAATATTTAAATAATCTTAAATAATTTTAATTGTAAATTATGCTGAAAAACTAATTAATTTGGTCAATAACAACTGTTCAAACAATACTTTGTAACATAACCTTTGTTGGCAATGACCAGAGGTCAAACGTTCCTGTAGCTTCACCAGGTTGGACCACACCGTAGCTTGTTTATTTTTTGGGCCCATTCCTCCATGGCAGATTTCTCCTCTAGAGCAGTGAATGTTTTGGGGCTGTGTCTTTGGGCAACACGGACATTCAACTCCTTCAACACCATTTTCTATGGGGCTGAGGTCTGGAGAACTGGCTAGGCCACTCCCAGGACTTTGAAATGCTTTTTACGAGCCACTCCTTTGTTGCCCGACGGGCGTTGTGTTTGAGGATCACTGTCATGCTGGAAGACCCAGCCACGTTCCATCTTCAATGCTCTCCACTGATGGAAGGAGGTTTTTGGCTTAAAATCACTCACGATACATTACATTCTTCCCGTTAACACGGATCAGTCGTCCTGTCCCATTTGCAGAAAAAAGGTATCATGTGGTTTCATCTGACCACATGATATTCTCCCAATCCTCCTTCTGGATCATCCATATGCTCTCTGGCAAACTTCAGATGGGCCTGGACATGTACTGGCTTAAGCAGGGGGACACGCCTGGCACTGCAGGAATCTGAGTCCCTCTCGGCGTAGTGTGGTACTGATGGTAGCCTTTTTGTTACTTTGGTCCCAGCTTCTCTGCAGGTCATTCATCAGTCCCTCCGTGTAGGTTCTGGGATTTCTACTCACCCGTTCTCATGATCGTTTGTTGGCCATGGTTTAGTTTTGGAGTCTTGACTGTTTGAGGCTGTGGGACAGGTGTCTTTTTATACAGATAATGAGGACAAAACAGGTGAGGTTTTTAATGAAGAAGTTACCGGTCTGTGAGAGCCAGAAACCTGCTTGTTTGTGGGTGACCAAATTTACAATTAAATTATTTAAAAAATCCTACAATGTGATTTCCCCTGGATTTCTTTTTTTTTCTCATTTTATCTCCCCGTAGTTGAAGTGTACCTATGATGAAACTTAACAGACCTCTCTCATCTTTCTAAGTAGGAGAACTTGGACAATCAGTGGCTGACTAAATACTTTTTTGGCCCCACTGTATGTTTGACCTGTGCCCTGTCGCCTTCAATTTAACTAATGACATCTACCTCACTGCTGTGACTGTACAAGCTAGAGCACCCTCACTTACAAAGTACCCACAAAAATGCAAGTCAGTTAAACACAGCACTGTCCAGTCCTAGACTGCACTGAGTTATCTAAACAAGGGTAGTCGTCATCCTTAGGTTCTTCCTCTTTAATGCACCGAGTTATCTTACAGAGGTAATCATCATTGTTAGGTTTCTTCCTCTTTAATGCAGTCCCAACATCTGGCACTGGTGTGGAGGCTGTTTTCATGACCATAGCTGCCCAACTGTCACCTCCAATATCTCTTCCCTTTAACAGCCTCCTAATATGAACACAGAAAAACACACAGTCAGAAACCCAATAGAAATCAATTCTAATTATATGCTAAGGTATTTGCAACTCCCGCTGCCAACACCAGAAGAAAGACGCTGCACTACATCCTGTTGGTTCTTCTGGAGTGATGTGTTTCCACACAGGTGGAAGTCATGTTGTCCTGATATAATTGGACAGTTTTCCGTCTGCACATCCTTGAAAAGTTAACAATCAAAAGAACAACATTTCCTTAAAAACTGTTAAACAAAAGATAAAAAAGTTTTATTTTTCCTATTTTCACATATTGTGAATATACAGTGGTGTGATATAAATATAACAAGTGAATCAGGAAGTGTTTTGCCCCTTCCTGATTTCCTATTTTTTTTTGCATGTTTGTCACACTTAAGTGTTCAACATCAAACCATTTAAATATTAGTCAAAGACAACACAAGTAAACCAAAAGCTTTTTTAAATGAAGGTGTAGGGAGATAAAAATTCAAGCCTACATGGCTCTGTATAAAAAGTGATTGCCCCCCTTCCCAGGAGTCGCCGGCCGACCAAAATTACCCCAAAAGCGCATCGACGACTCCAAGAGGTCACAAAAGACCCCACAACAACATCCAAAGTACTGCAGGCCTCACTTGCCTCAGGTAAGGTCAGTGTTCATGCCTCCACCATAAGAAAGAGACTGGGCAAAAATGGCCTGCCATGGCAGAAGTTCCAAGGACGAAAACCACTGCTGAGCAAAAAGAACATTAAAGCTCATCTAAATTTTTCCAGAACCCATCTTGATGATCCCCAAGACTTTTGGGAAACTGTGGACTGACGAGGACAAAAACTTGAACTCTTTGGAAGGTTTGTCCCATTACATCTGGTGTAAAAGTAACCCAGCATTTCAGAAAAAAACATTATAGCAGCAGTAACAATATGGGCGTGGTAGTGGTGATGGTCTGGGGCTGTTTTGCTGCTTCAGGACCATAAGACGACTTGCTGTTATAAATGGAACTATAATTCTGCTGTCTACCTACCAAAAAATCCTGAAGGAGAATGTCCGGTCATCTGTTCATGACCTCAAGCTGAAACGAACTTGGGTTCTGCAGCAGGACAATGATCCAAAACACACCAGCAAGTCCACCTTTGATGGGCTGAAGAAAAACAAATGAAGATGGGAAAAAAATGAATTTGGAGTGGCCTTGTCAAAGTCCTGACCTGAATCCTATGGGAGATGCGTTGGCATGAGCTTAAAAAGGCCGTTCCTGCTGGCGAAAACCCTCCAGTGTGGCTGAATTAACAACAATTCTGCAAAGATGAGTGGCCAGAATTCCTCCACAACGCTGTAAAAGACCTCAGTGCAAGTTATTTTTACAGCATTTTTAGCAGACGGCCCTTATCCTCCATAGCGACTTACATTGATACAGTCTTACCAATCCAAGCAGTTGTGGGTTAAGGTCCTTGCTCTCAAGGACCCAACAGTGGCAGCTTGGCAGACGTGGGATTTGAACCCTGGACCTTCCTGGTCCATAGTCCAGTACCTTACCCGCTAGGCTACCACAAGGTTCCCCAAGTTATAACAAACGCTTGGTTGTTAGTTGTTGCTGCTCCCAGGGCGGCCCAACCGGTTATTAGGTTTAGGGGGGCAATCCACTGTTTTCACACAGGGTCATGTAGGTTTGGATTTTTTTCTCCTTTAATAATAAACACCTTCAATTTTAAAAACTGCATTTGTGTTTACTTGTCTTTGACTAATATTTTAATGGGTTTGATGTCCAAAACACTTAAGGTGTGACAAACATGCAAAAAAAAAAAAAAGGAAATCAGGAAGGGGGGCAAACACTTTTTCCACACCACTGTAAGGAAACATTAGAGCAGCTGTGTGTGATTATTAGAACAGGTTGCAGGCTAGTAGGCACATCAGTTTGTCAAAGAATTATGAAACCCCAATCAAACGTTACTATGTTAATGATTTATTAAACAATCATGTCAAACATTTACAGTTCACATTTAAATTTGTAAACATATGGAAACGTCACATGATTATATCTAATTAAGTCAGCATGTTTTCGTATATTTATGCATCAAAGGTTCATGAGCACTAGCTAATGTAGGCTTGTTTAATGTTTTTGGGGTGTTGTGAATATTTAATTAAATAATTACATTATTACTGTGTTATAAACACAAAACAAAACTGTATAATTAATTAAATTATACATTGGCTTAAATAATTTTAATGAAAAAGAAAAACTTTTATCAAGACTTTTTTAAAGTGTAAACAACACAGGCCATTTTACACATTGCTAACCTTTTCAGGTGAGTGAGTAGGATCCTGTGGCTGAGGATATCTGTATTCTGTTGATTCCATTATCAGAGCTTTAACGCATCTAAATAATAAGGTTCAAATTAGTACCAATAGTAATGCATAAGTAATGCATAAATAAGGCGAATTCTGAAGTGAAAGGTTTTGCTGCCAGTTAGAAATTCACAACCTTTCATTTATTGAACTGGGGATCTCTGGAGTTGTGAGACGACAGAGCTAACCACTGAGCCACTGGTGCCACCCCTTCACAACCTTGAAACAGGTATGAAAACATGTTTGAGCCACCGCATTGATTACAAAATACGTCTTATAACTTATAAAGCTCTACATGGCCTGGCCCCACATTATCTGAGTGAAAGTTTTACAATCCAACATGTCTACTTTGGTCACAGGGTACAGGACTACTTTTAGTTCCTAGAATTATAAAAGTCACAGCTGGGGGAAAGGCTTTCTCATACATGGCCCCCCAACTATGGAATAAACTTCCCACTTTCGTTCGAGATTCAGACACCCTCCAAAGTTTTAAGTCTAGGCTAAAGACATACTTATTTACGCAGGCTTTTGACTAGATTTAGACCAGGTTGCATGGCTTGGGTTGCTGAGGCTGGAGTCTGGAGTCATGTCTGGCCTGCCTGCCTTGTCCGCTAGCCGGGAGTGTCGAGTGGGCGGTCTGGCTGAACTGGGCTTCGGTCCTCGTGATCTTGACTCATGCATCCTTGCCTTAGAATAAGGGCAGAGCTGGGGGTTCATAGTCAAAGAGTCTTATGGTGATCAGAGACGTTGGGTTGCTGTCTTCTGCCTCCCGTGGGGTTGCCAATGTCTCATGTGATCCCCTCTTGGACTGTGTTTACCTACCAGTTCTCCTCTTCTAGCTATGTGCATGCTATAGCTAATGCTGCCGGGGTCCTCATGCTACACTTGGCATCAGTGATTGTTAATTAACACTGTGCTCTTTAATCAATAACTAATTTACATTTTCTGTTTTCTCTCCGAGCTGTGTTCCGGCAGTTCCAGCCCCACACATGATGTTCATCTGCTGCAGCTCCACTCAAGCTGCTTCCGTCATCAGCTCCAGTCCCACCATACCCGGGCCACACCAGAGGGCAGTAACCCTCACCATCCTCTGGTTATCTGGGGATGAAGTACCGCCAAGGACTTTTCTGCTTAGACTCAGGATCCTAGAGTGACTCTGTGTATCGGACTACTTCATGCCGATGTGCATATTTTACATTTTATTTGATCTATGACTCCATGACTTTTTAGTTTAGATAAATTTGTTTAATTCTTAGATTTATCATCTACGCCGCCCAAGGAGGTTGGGTCCCTTTTTGAGTCTTGGTCCTCCCAAGGCTTCTTCCTCATAACACTTGGGGAGTTTTTCCTTTGCCACTAGGCTTGCTAAATTTGGGATTGGACATAGATATTAGGATAGATATTGGACATATATATTTCATTTGTAAAATTGTAAAGACAATTTTACAAATGAAACAAAAATATTACTTGAACATGTATTTGCTGTAGAAAATGATCCAACATTACATAATCTATGAGTGACAAAAGTATTTGTACCTCTTAGTTTAGATGTTAATTTGAAGGTGAAATATGAGTCAGGGGGTTTCAAGTATGGCAAACGGTGAGAACTTTTTGCTAGTATAAGTTAGAATCATTAGGTCTGGAGAAAGGAAAACACTACATTCAGCATAATAAACTTAACCCATCTGTAAAACATGGCGGTTCTATAATGATTTGGGCATTTTTTGCTGCATCTGGGCAAGGGCAGCTTGCCATCATTGATGGGACAATAAATTCTGAATTATACCAGCAAATTCTAAAGGAAAATGTCAGAACATATGTTAATTGTATTTCACATCTGTGAAAATGAAGAGAACGCTGATCATGCAGCAAGACAATGACCCCAAGTGCACAAGTCAATGTACCAATGACCAGATCAAAGTCCTATCCAACAGAAAGGAATCCAGTTGTAATGACACCGGAGGACTTAAAGTAAGCAGTGTTTGTGAGGAAAGCCACCAACATCAGAGTTGAAGCTGTTCTGTACAGCTTGAGCAATAGTAGTGTATGGCAGCTTCACTGAGATGCCAAGTTGACCTTTCTAGACTCTGAACAAACTTAAGAATGGTCTCTTTGGAAGGGTTGCAGCCAAGAAATCACTTTTTCGGAAGCGGAACAGGGTGAAAAGGTTAAGATATGCTTAAAACTCACAAAGAATGGAATGAAGATCAGTGGAAAAAATTGTTACGGAGTGACATAGTCCCTCCATAAGTTTGACGTTTTTGGGCTCAATGGACCAGAAGCTCTGGGACTCAAGCCGAACTGCCACTGATGGGCAACGGCACTGCCAAGATGCCAGTGTTGGGCCCTTAAGCAAGAACTTTAACCCACAACTGCTTCAACTGTACACTGTAAAACTGAAACAATCGTAAGTCACTCTGGATAAAAGCATCTATCAAATGACTAAACGTAAACAGTGAAAATGATTGTTTCAATCTTTGCAGAAAAGGAGAAGATCTCACTACAGCTTGATAATGACCCAAAACATATAAAAGTTTTACAACAACTACTTGAAGACCAAAGAAGATCAAGGAGTGCTGACTGTCATGGATTTTTCTCTACAGTCCTTTAACCAAAACATCATCAAGCATTTATGGGAGCACTTGGAAGACAGAGAAAGCCAAGCATTCACCAACATCACAAGATACTCTTGGAATAGGCCGTCTGTGAAATAATGCTCAGATAACAGTCATCAGCAGATTTTGCACAAACTCGTGGAGTCCATGCCAGTTCGAGTTTATGCTGTCATTGCAGCAAAACAGGGGAACATTTACAAGCAAATTATAAAATGTATCACTCCCCTTCAAAAGTTTAAAAAATGTATTCCAAAATCTTATGCTGGTTTGAAAGCATATTAAATGACAGGGAAATGCAAAACAGAAGCATTTTTACTAGTGGTCTCAGACTTGTGGCTCCCACACACATGTATATCACAGAAGAAGGAGATTAGCATTTCATTAAATGCATATAAATTTCGAATAAACGTTTGAAATGAATAAACAATAAGCACATATTCAGTATGTATGCTCAAAACATTTCATGTTGGTAGGACACAAATTATGTTTAAGAATACCAGGAAACTTAAGATTGATATTTCTGATAGTGAGATGAAATTACACTGAGCATAACCCGTATGTTCTATACAAACGGTGTAGAATAACAGTAAATGAAGCGAATAATATCACTACGCTGAAACTATCACTAATTAAATCAGCTCGTTTACTAAAGATTTATTGCTGACCAGAATATACCTGACCCTGCAGTGTCAGTATAGAGAAACGAATACGCATCACTGGGGCTGTATCCCAAATGAGACCACATTTATCCGAGAACGAATATATAGTGGTGCAGAAACTACTACTACATACCCTACTACGTAGTGCCCTATATAGGGATTAAAGAGCCGTTTGCGATTGAACCACTGTTTGCCAAAGACCTCAGCTAGCAGCATCAGTTTAACTTACCTTGTGTTTTGAGTTCATTCACACAGTTACATATTTTATATTAACTCGGTAAGATATAACAGGGATTATAAACAAAAATCGTTTGATATGAAGATAATTATTTGACCCGATAATGCAGCCATGGATAGAAGAGAAAATTTCAGCTTCTTCTTTAATGTTTTTCTGATGACGAACCAATGACTGCACCCTTTATCGCCACCATTTGGGCTGGAGTGAATATATGCATACCTATAATTTCTAGAACCAGAAATACACACTCATGGACTACACACTTTATTAGGTACACAGAACAGAACGTACGAGATTGGATTTATGGCGCCCCTCCTCGACGGTTAAAGCAGTATGCTCTTTCAGTTGGAGAGAGCAGTATGCATAGAACCACAGACGTACTACGCCCCAGTCATGTCAGATACATAAACATATTATTATTATTATTATTATTATTATTATTATTACTATTATTATGTCTAGTTTTAATTATTCCTGTTATATCTTATTTACATTTGGAAACAGCCACCTCCCTGCTGTCCTCCATTTTCTCTTCCTCAGCTTCAAATGCCTCAGCTGGTCCAGTTGAAAATAGCTGCAAATGGTGTACATCATCCAGATTCATTTCGGGTACTATTTGGTGAATACTATGTATTCAGACATGCTTTCGCGTACTGTTCAGTATGGAAGTACACAGTTTCGAGCTCTAATCAGCCAATCACATGGCAGAACCTCAATGCATTTAAGTATGTAGACATGGCCAAGATGTCCTGCTGAATTTCAAACCAAGCATCAGAATGGGGAAAAAATGTGATTTAAGTGACTTTTAATGTGGCAAGGTTGTCGGTGCTAGACGTTCTGGTCTGAGTATTTCAGAAACTGTTGATCTAAGTGTCCAGTGAGCGACAGTTCTCTAGGCCAATGCCTTGTTGATCAGAGGATCAATCAGAGGAGAATGAACAGAGTAGTTATCAAATAACCACTCAAATAACCACTTGTTACAAAGGTGGTATGCAGAAGAGCATCTCTGGATGCATGACTCATCAGACCTTGAAGCATATGGGCTACAGCAGCAGAAGACCACACTGGGTGCCACTCCTGTGTCCTCTGAACAGGCAACTGAGACTACAGTTCACATGGTTCCATCCTGCCTTGTATTAATGATTCAGGCTGGTAGTGTGTGGAGTATTTTCTTGGCACACACTGGGCCCCTTAATCCAGATTGAGCATTGGTTGATTGAGCATTCAGGATCTCTAAAAGCACTGCAGAAAACCTTCTGTAACCTTCTGTAGCTACAGTTCCAATAGAAAGTCATCATACTCTACTGAAATCCTTGCCTATTGTCACATTATACCAAGAAAATAAAAACAAATAATGTCTAACTGTTTCTAACTGTATTTATACTGAACACTTTAAAATGACACTTTAAAAAATTCTGACAAATTATTGTCATTTAATGAGTAAAATGTCTGGTTTGCATAAGCAATCATACCCTTGAGAGTAAACATTATACATTTGCTCAGGTACAACCAATCAACTCCCAGATCACACACCAGGCTATATGGGACCACACCTGACATCAATTGTAGTTTTTAATTATTTTAGAATAAAACCAGCTGCCACTTTAGGATTCCACTACTAGTAATGCATGGTAGCACAAAAATTCACCATGGCTGGCAAGGAGGTTTCAAAAGGGTTCAGTGATAAAGTTGTGGAAATGCACATGTTCTGAGAAGGATACAAGATTTCAGTGGCTTTAACTCTCTCTGTGAGCACCATTCAGAGCATTGTCAAGAAGTGGAAAGTGTATGGCACCACCAGCACCTTTCCATGATCAAGAGCCAGGTATTGATCAAGATGGTATTGATCATGGAAGCTACCAAGAGGCAATTACAAGTTTGCGGTCTTTATGGCTGAGATTCGTCATTCTGTGCATGTGACGAAAATCTCACAAATTTTATACAAAGCTGGCCTTTATGGCAGGGTAGCAAGAAAGGAAGCTGTTCCTGAGAAAGTGCCACTCTGAGTCTCGTTTATAAAAAAAAAAACAGTTGGAAGACTCTAATGCCTTCAGACTCTAAATATATTATGACCAGATGAAACCAAGACTGAGCTTTTTGGACTGAATTTCAAGCTGTATGTTGGCGAAAAGCAAACACAGCATACCACTGAAATTACACCATACCTACCCAAAGCATGGTGGTAGAAACATTATGTTATGGGAGTGTTTCTCTTCAGCAGGAACCGGGCAGCTGGTCAGGACTGAAGAGAAAATGAACATCCAAATCCTTGAAGAAAACATGTAACCATCTGCTGGACAGCTGAAAATGTGCAGGAGGTTCACTTTTCAGCATGGCAACAATACTAAACTTGCCAACAAACCTAACACACTGCCAAAACATAACTGTGGCTTCCAAAAGGTGAATGTCCTTCGGTGGCCAAGTCACAGTCCTGACCTAAATCCTGTGGAGCAGTGCATTTGCTCACCACAAAATTTGACTGAACTGAACAATTTTCAAAGGTGTGCAAAGCTGGTATGCACATATCCAAACAGATTGATGACTGTAATTATAGCAAAACGTGGCTCTACAAAGTACTAAATCCAGGGGCTCATCACATTTCCAACCCTGTTATTTTAGTTTTTTTATTTTTAAATTTGTTTTCACAATTGTTTCCTCTTTTCTGAATACTTGAATGTTGTAAGGATAAATTTGTAAATAAAGCTAGAAAAAGAGTCCTGGTTTCAGGCTGTAAGACAAAACACTGACTATTTCAAAGGGGTAAGAAGATTTTCTGTAATCACTGTATTGGGTCTGTTCTTTTTGGGAGTATCAGCTTACAGGACAAGACAGCCCTTCATAGAGTGATCTGATGTGTTGAGCAGATGATCAGGACAGATCATCTCTCTCGTACAGTCCACGGAGCAGCCACTTTACATTTCACTGTACTTTTGTAGCAGCTATGAATGCACATGTGACAATTTAAAGTTGAATCTTGAACCAGCAGAGCACCTTTGCAATGTGGTGGAATGGGAGCTTCACATCAGCGATGTGCAACTGATCAACAGAATAACCGGTAAATTAGAGCTTTATTCCAGAAAGATATTGTTACGATTCCTTGTATGATGCCATACTGGGTATTGTAGAGAATGTATCTTGAGAATGCAACTGAAGATGTTGGCATGTATACTGTACATTCAAGCATGGTTTTTTTATGTTTATTCAAACAAAATCTTACTGCTGACTTTTCTTTTTATGACTTTTCTCATATATTGCTTTATATGAGATTACTACTACTATTACCAACTAGCTGAGACTGAAGAAGTCACTTAGATGAGTGACGAAACGTTTCTCCCACAAAACATGCATGAACAAAGGTGAGTTCTGAAGATTTCAGAAAAAGGGTTGTTGATGCTAATCAGGCTG
>JAJAGP010002788.1:0-98324 GCA_025084515.1 Ancistrus triradiatus
ACTCCATGACTTTAGTTTCGCTCTTAGATTTATCATCATACCCAGGCCACTTAATGTCGATGTGAATACTTCACATTTTATTCGAACTTTGACTCCATGACTGTAGTTTCGCTCTTAGATTTATCATCATACCCAGGCCACTTAATGTCGATGTGAATACTTCACATTCTATTCGAACTTTGACTCCATGACTTTAGTTCACTCTTAGATTTATCATCTATGCCGCCCAAGGAGGTTGGGTCCCTTTTTGAGTCTTGGTCCTCCCAAGGTTTCTTCCTAGAACTAGGGAGATTTTCCTTTCCACTGTCGCCCTAGGCTTGCTCAATTTGGGATTGGACGTAGTTATTAGGAGATAATCTAAACTTGTAAAGTTGCTTTGAGACAATGCTCCATTGTAAAAAGCGCTATATAAATAAATCTGACTTGACTTGACTTGACAACTGAAAGCTGATATATCCCAGGTAACCTTCATCAGGCAAAGAGCTACCATCAAACGGAATCATGACCAACAAGCTATCGGACTTAGCACCATCCCTGAACCCCTCAATCTCACAGCTTCTATCACTCTACCACCCATCAAAATTTTCTTAATCTGATCCATGGACACTTTCAAAGGTCCCATGATTACTCCTGTCATCTTTAGTCTTTCCCTGAACAGAATCCTCATTACATACCCAGCCATCACCGTGTCTTGAGATGTCTTAAGACATATGAAGACATCTTAAGACATCTTGAGGCATGTCTTTAAGACATGTCTATAGACACGCATCATAAGACGTTTTGGCTATAAGAACGTCTCATGATGTCTCAAGATGTAGGATGCATAATATTTGTTTTTATACAAATCTACTTTTATTTTATAAATATGTTTTAATATTAATCCTTAACATTAATAGACACAATACATTGATAATTAGCAGATAAACTGCTTCAATCTAGCAACTCATTTTCATTTTTACTTAAATTTTATTGTAATTTTGTGTATTTAAATATTATTTTTAAAATAGTTTTTTGTCATCTTATTTCATTTTTCAGATACCTTACTGACATTTTGTATGCAGATGGCTTACACTGTTTTACAACTACTATACAGACTTCACAGCTAACTTGAAATTTGCTTATAAATACAGTGAAAAAATAACTTGTAGGTTTTACTTGAAAAAATCCTCGTAACAATTTGCACTAGTACCTTAACTTTTACTGCTATAATAACTTGGCAGTATTAAGTAAAATGTACTTACCATGAAATTTAACATTTAAAAACTATCAGTGTTTCTGCTGCAATATCAAAATTATTGCCACACTTTATGAACTTTATGAAATGTCTTGAAATCGCAAAAATACAATTTGATGTAAAGCCCATGGCAGAGGGCTTCAACGTTTGCTGAAAAAAAAAGTACATTTTATTTTTGAAATTTTCAGTTACTTAGTTTGTCAAGTTATATTACTAACAATAATTAACTTAAAATTGCAATTTTCATTTGATAAATATTACCAAATAAAAATCTATATGCATTAAATGTTTTACCACAAATCACACAACTAAAATAAATTAAACTATTTATTACATCAATATTAAACAACAATTAATCACACTCGTTCACATCAACTAACAAACAGAAAAATAGTTGTCAAATTCAATAAGTCATCATCATTCAGAAAGTCTTCAGACCCTTTCACTTTTTCACATTTTATGTTGTGCCCTTGTGCTAAAAAGAAATAAATTTAAAAAAATCACGGTTTTCCTTATTTTGCACCCAATACCCCATAATGAGAAAGTGAAAACAGAATTTTATGAATTTTTGCAAATTTATTAAATTCAGTTGACTGGACATGATTTATAAAGACACACTCCCGTCTATATAAGGTGTCACAGCTAACAATGTGTCACGGATCGCCTGAGACTGAACTTGCGTTGTGTTCCTGGTCAGTACGGGGTGATCCAGGCAGGATTTTGGTTATGCCCACAATCTGCTGATAACCGAGATAATCTACTGCTGATTAACCGAGGGAGAAGCTAGGGCTCTTGCAAAGATTGCTTTCAGCTGTTCGGGGCTGTAGGCGGCCCTAGCTCTCTCACGGTGCGGGGTATTTCCTGGTCTACGGACCATTTGAATTCCACGACGGTGTCGGCGCACCTTGACCGCGTTTTTGTTTGATACCTTTCGGGTTCTTTGGGGTTTCCCCTCCTTTGCGGTAAGGTACAGTCGTATGAAAAAGTTTGGGCACCCCTGATAATTTTCATGATTTTAGTTTATAAATCATTGGTTGTTCAGATCAGCAACTTGAGTTAAATATATCATATAGCAGATGAACACAGTGATATTTGAGAAGTGTAATGAAGTTCATAGGATTTACAGAAAGTGTGCAGTAATTATTCAAACAAAATTAGGCAGGTGCATAAATTTGGGCACCCCAACAGAAAAATGACATCAATATTTAGTAGATCCTCCTTTTGTAGAAATAACAGCCGCTAAACGCCTCCTACAGCTTCCAGTCTGGATTCTGGTTGAAGGTGCTTTGGACCATTCTTCTTTAGAAACATCTCCAGTTCAGTCAGGTTTGATGGTTTCCGAGCATGGACAGCCCACCATTTTCAGTAATATTCATGTCTGGGGACTGAGATGGCCATTCCAGAACGTTGTACTGGTTCCTCTGCATGAAATGCCTTAGTAGATTTTGAGCAGGGGTTTGGGGGGTCGTTGGCCTCGGTGCAACTTTGTCACTGATTCTTGAACATTGTTTCTCAAAAATCTGGAGATATAAACTGGAATCCATGCGACCCACAACTTTAAACAAGATTCCTAGTACCTGTACTGGCCACACAGTCCCACAGCATGATGGAACCGCCACCAAATTTTTACTGTAGGTAGCAAGTGTTTGTCTTGGGATGCTGTGTTATTTTTCCGCTCCTTGTTATGTCCAAATAACTCAATTTTAGTTTCATCAGTACACAGCACTTTATTTCCAAATGAAGCTGGATTGTCCAAATGTGCTGTAGCACACCAAGTGACTCTGTTTGTGGCGTGTCTGCAGAAAAGGCTTCTTCTGCATTACTCTCCCATACAGCCTCTCCTTGTGCAAAGTGCGCTGTATAGTTGAACGATGAACAGTGACACCATCTGCAGCAAGATGAGGTTGTAGGTCTTTGGAGGTGGTCTGTGGCTTGACTATGACTGTTCTCACCATCCTTCGCCTCTGCCTATCTGAGATTTTTCTTGGTCTGCCACTTCGGGAGTTCCTTAACTGGAACTGTGCCTGTGGTCTTCCATTGCCTCACTATGTTCCTCACAGTGGAAACTGACAGCTGAAATCTCTGAGAGAGCTTTTCCCTTCCCCTGAACCATGATGTTGAACAACCTTTGTTTTCAGGCCATTTGAGAGTTGTTTTTGAGGCTCCCATGTTGCCACTCTTCAGAGAAGATGCAAAGAGATCAAGGGTCAATGAGCTTACAAAACAAATTTTGTCTTCCAATAATTAGTGCTAAAGGTATTCAAATGACAAGGGTGCCCAAATTTATGCACCTGCCTAATTTTGTTTTGAATAATTACTGCACACTTTCTGTAAAACCTATAAACTTAATTTCACGGTGTTCATCTGCTATATGATATATTTACCTGAAATTGCTGAGCTGGACAACCAATGATTTATAAAGAAAAATCATGAAAATTATTAGGGGTGCCCAAACTTTTTCATACGACTGTAGCATTTCCTCAGTTAAGCGGTTAAAGCCCGTTCTAGTGTCTGTAAAGCGGTTAAAGCCCGTTCTTGTGTCTGTTAAGTGGTTGAATGCCCGTTCTAGTTTCTGTTAAGCGGTTAAGCCCGTTCTTGTGTCTGTTAAGCGGTTAAATGCCCGTTCTAGTTTCCGTTAAGCGGTTACAGCCCGTTTTAGTTTCTGTTAAGTGGTGAAAGCCTGTATATACCACTAATAAACCATTATGGTGATTATGATAGAACCTGCACACGTCTCCTCCTTGCCGGTTAGGCAGCCCCGTCGTGACAGAATACCCCGCCAAACAATGGAGACGGCAGGTTCCCCAGCTTCCTCGCACCTCCCAGACCATTTTAATGGTAATCCAGCCTTATGCCGGCCATTTATAGACCAGTGTACTCGGCATTTTGAAAAGTTTTACTTTGGGACAGAATTTGCAAAAGTTTCGTTTGTTTTCCTTTGCCTCACCGGCGAGGCCCTACATTGGGCCACCCTGGTCTGGCCGGTACTAAAGGCTGGCACTGTGGGGGAATTTTTTGAGGAGCTGGAGTTTTCTTTTGGAACCCCTCGGGCTTTTGCAGACACCAGATCCAATGTTGGGGTTTCGGACCTTACTAGCTCGATATTAGAGCAGATAGCGGTGGACTTTGGTGTTCCAAACCACGCTAGCTCATTTGTAGAGCCGAAAGTGTCTCGTAAAGGTGTCTCTGAACACGTTAACCCAGGAAAGGGGAAAAAAGCGTTTTATGGTGTTTCTAAGCTCGATAGATCAGTATTTGAGTTGAGAATGTTGGATATAGGTCTCTCTAACAGAGACAGGCCGGAGTTTGTCACTCGCCTTGCCCGGTCTGCTTTGGCTAGTCATGTGCTGGATCCCCAGCTTGCCAGCAGCAGGGTCAGTCTAGTCAAGCGTCGGCGAGCGCGTGTAACATCCGATAGTCCGGATTCAGACCACGCTGACGCGGTAGTTGAACCTAAAGCTGTGGACGTTTGTAATTATGACCAAACAAATTCTATAATAGAGCAGATCGTTGTCGATTCTTATGTTCCTGACCACGCTAGTTCTGCATTTGAACCTCTAGTTGTGGATTCTTGTGTTTCGGACCACGCTAGTTCCGTGTTTAAACCTCTAGTTGTGGATGATTGTGTTTCTAACCACGCTAGTTCTGTAGCTGAACCGCTAGATGTGGAGGATGGTGTTTATGATCATACTAGTTCTGTGTTGGAACCGCTAGCTGTGGGTGTTTGTGATTCTGACTTCACTAGTTCATTACTTGAACCGATAGGTGGGGAAACTCGTGTCTCAGACCACACCAGTTCTTTCTCTGAACCGATAGCTGCGGAAGTTCGTGTGTCTGTACTCGCTAGCTCAGTCGTAGTAGAGCCGTCAGCGACCGATTTTCGGGTTTCTGAGCTCACTAGCGGCGTACCGATTTTTGCACCATGGAAATTTGCGCCGACTCCTGCACCACGCACATTGGTGCCGATTCCCGCTCTGCGGACTTACGCATCTCGGCCATTCGCACCAACGCCAGCACCGAGGGTGAAGGATCCCGTGAAGGTGCCGAGAGCGACTGTTCCAGTGCCAGCACCGAGGGTGAAGGATCCCATGGATGTGCCGAGGGCTACTGGTCCTGCGCCAGCATCGAGAGCAGCGGGTCCAGTGATGGTTCAGAGAGCGAGTGTTCCAGTGTCTGTACCCGTATTGTCTGTTTCAGGTCCTGTGGACGTGTCCAAGGCAGCTGATCCAGTGGGCGTGCCGAGGGCGACAGCTGATCCAGTGGGCGTGCCGAGGGCGACAGCTGATCCAGTGGCCGTGCCGAGGCCGCGTGTTCGTCAGGGGCCTTGCCAGAGGCCTTGTGTTTCCGAGAGGACCTGCAAGGGGCCGTTTATTGGAGGACGGCCTTGGTTTTTGAACAGTGTTTGTTTGCCACTTTTCCCCCTAGGCTACGCCCGGAGAGGAAGCCCCCGGATAGGACAGTGGGGTCCCGGGGGCCCATCGTTAAGGAGCCTTGGCTTCGACTCGGACTCCTTAGAGGGGGGGATATGTCACGGATCGCCTGAGACTGAACTTGCGTTGTGTTGATGGTCAGTACGGGGCGATCCAGGCAGGATTGTGGTTATGCCCCGCCGGACTGCTGAGCGACCGAGGGAGAAGCTGGGGCTCTTGCAAAGATTGCTTTCAGCTGTTCGGGGCTGTATTTAAGGGCAGCCCTAGCTCTCCCACGGTGTGGGGTATTTCCTGGTCTACGGACCATTTGAATTCCACGACGCCCGTTCTAGTGTCTGTAAAGTGGTTAAAGCCCGTTCTAGTGTCTGTTAAGCGGTTAAAGCCCGTTCTAGTGTCTGTTAAGCGGTTTAAGCCCGTCCTTGTGTCTGTTAAGCGGTTAAATGCCCGTTCCAGTTTCTGTTAAGCGGTTAAATGCCCGTTCTAGTTTCCGTTAAGCGGTTACAGCCCGTTTTAGTTTCTGTTAAGTGGTGAAAGCCTGTATATACCATTAATAAACCATTATGGTGATTATGATAGAACCTGCACACGTCTTCTCCTTGCCGGTTAGGCAGCCCCGTTGTGACACAATGCATATCAGAGCAAAAACTCAGCCAACCCATGAGAAGGAAATAACTGCCTGTAGAGCTCAGAGACAGGATTGTGTGAAGATAGAGAAGGACACAAAAAATTCTGCTGTACTGAAAGTTCCCAAGTGTACAGTGACCTCTATAATTCTTAAACAGAAGAAGTTTGGAATAACCAGGACTCTTCCTAGAGCTGGCCGCCCCAATACACTAAGTAATCTGAGGAGAAGGGCGTTGGTAGGAGACGTGACCAAGAACCCAGTGGTCACTTTGGCTGAGCTTCAGAGATCCTGTGTGCAGATGGAAGAAACTTCCAGGAGGTCCACCATCACGGAAGCACTCCACCAGACTGGGCTTTATGGCAGAGTGACCAGACAAAAACTGGGCCGAAGGTCCACCTTCCAAAAAGACAATGTCTAAGCACACAGAGCCAAGACAACACAGGAGTGTCTTAGGGACAACTCTGTGGATGTTCTTGAGTGGGCCAGCTAGAGCTCTGACTTGAAGCCAATGGCTGTCCAACCTGATAGAGCTTGAGAAGATCTGCAGAGAAGAATGGCAGAAAATCTAGTTGTCCAAACCTTGTGGCGTCATACCCTCCAAAAATGCAATATTTTAGTTTTTCCTTTTGAATAAATTTGGAAAATTAAAAAAAATTTGGTTTCACTTTGTCATTATGGGGTATTGGGTGCAGAATGATGAGGAAAATCTTTATTTATTCTTTTTTATTTTAGCACAAGGCCACAACATAACAAAATGTGAAAAAAGTGAAAGGGTGTGAAGACTTTACGAATGCATTCTATATAATAAAAGTTACTTTTCTCGCAGTTAATTTATTACATGATTTATTTTTTTACTTAAAATTCTATTTCTCACTGGATCTTCATCTAATTACAATGTAGACATTATGACAGTTAATGTAATATATTTTACTATATTATAATGCTCTCTTACAGATTGTATTTAACTCTGACTAAGCATGAAGGTTAACAGAGTCATGGTAAGCTTGAGGCTTTACTGTCACCCTTCTTCACAGACATTCATTGTGAAGTGAAAACTATAAACAAACAACACAAATATAAATTACATCCTGCATAGCTTGCACTTGAAAAAGATTACTATTTAGCACTGTAACAGTTATCTTAGCCGCTAACACTTTATCAGCCTGTATTGTTGCAAATAAACCGTATTTATCCATAATAACGATTCTAATAACGTCTCTAAATACATTAAATCATGATAAACATTAAATAACCATACGGCGTTGTCGACATGTCCCATTACAAATGACGTGATTAACTAAACGAATGTGTCCACTTGGATTTAGTATTTAGATATTTATTTAATGTAACATTGTGAATTTAATAGCCTTCTGTCATACACAAGTTCAGTCTTTGTAATTCTCAAAACACTGATGTTACTGATATATAAACTCTAATTCATTATTATATTTGTTCTCCTGAATAAAACTATTTTTAAAGCAAATTCATAGTATTTTTATGTGATAAAATTGCTGATAATATTTACATAAACTAATACTTCAGAAAGGTTTTGAATGTAGAAATTATTAGCCTAACTTAAATTATTAACTATTTAAAAAATACAATCCAATTTATACAACACGGTATGTTTAATATGAAAAAATAAAAAAAACACAAAATCATCTTGAGCAGCACTGTTTGCTCTAAACTGAACCATCTTAATACATAAGTTCTCTGTGTCTCAAGACAATGTCATGTCTTGAAGACATGCATTGTCTTCAAGACATACAAAATTATTATTTCCATGTCTTAAGACATTTAGGGTGTACTCACACTAGGCAATTCATGAATCATGCCCCGGCACGATTGGGGCCACTCACACTAGCCAAACGAACCGCGCTCGGGTACCAAACACACCTGAGCGCGGTTTGTTTGGCTAGTGTGAGTGTTTCCAATCGTGCCGGGGTGCGATTCATGAATCACGCTTGAAACAGATGGGCTGGAGCGCGATTCGCTGGACTCCAGCATGGTACATATGTACTGGGCGCGATTGATGATGACGATTAGATTTAGATTTATTGTCGCTGAGAAAACAGTGTTATAAACAATGTTTAAACAGTGAAATTGAGTAATGACGATGACGTCGATTGTGCGATTGTTTCATTACACAAACATCGTGGTGAAGGGTTCACTGTAGTCTGTGGCTGAGGTGAATTGTTTACTTGAGATTTGGGCTGATGAAACGTAACGATTCAACTAGACAAGAAACATACCTGTAGTGTTTCGTGCTCTAGCGCGGAAAACAGCGTCAGCTGACTCAGTAAAAATCTGCAGCACGAAAAGCCAAAAATCAGTACATTTATTAAAAGGCTTATTAGTGCTGTGTGTAAGTGCAAACAAAGAAAAACAAAAAAGTCTAATAGTAAGTACAAGGATGAAGTATGCTGTGCAGCACGAGAAGCCGACATCAGTGCGCTGCATAATCAGTGCATTAGATGCATTAGACGTGCATAAGACGTATTAGGGCTGTGTGTCACACAAAGTGAAAAAGTGAAAAAACACATAGTAAGTATAAGCATTAAGTCCGCTGTGCAGCAAGAGAAGCCTAAACACAGTGAGCTGCATAACTAATGGACATATTAGGTTGCAAAGAAAAGAAAAGCACAAAAGTATGTGTTTAACCGATCATATATGTACAACCAACGTAACCAGTACAACATAGACCTCCTTTTGACACTTTATCTGTTCCTTTCTAATTCTGTTACCAGTTGATTTCTTATCATCAGACATATGCCTACCTTTCTTTTTCCAAATGGTGCCATGTGCCCAATTCCTGCTCACACTCTGAAATACTTACCTCTCCTTTATCACGTCCTTCTATTTCCACTCCAGTCAAAGCTCAGTAGGAAATAAGTCACTCCTCGCATAGTTTTCAAATGAAAAACGTCAACCCATAGTGACCAGGAGCACTTATGGTGTGAGCGAAGTCCAATGCAGCATTTTTGTAAATGTTTTTCATTTTAGTTAATGCTGTTGTGTTCAACTTTAATGTATTTGCATTTTTGACTTTGTTTTCCTTTCTAACTGCTGTTGTGTTTTTTGCCAAATGCAGCATTTTAGGAATGCTTAATGTTTGGACGTATTGTTGAGTTATGCCTTATGTTGTTATGTCCTTCCTTGATGTGCTCCTATTTTGTGCTATGACTTAATGCTGTTGCATTCTCAGTTTTTGTTTGCTCCATAAATGTGGTTGCAATTTGACTTCCTAGGTCATCGTAGGTTTTAAGTAGCTACTCATATACACCAAAACAGATTAAAAAAAAAATAGAAAGCCGACTTCTTTACTCTGGAGAGCTTGTTAGGATAGATACCATGGCACAAGACCATATACACTTGTTTACTGACGTCTTCTAAGTCAACAGGACTGATACATTGAATTTATCCAGATACATATACTGTATTCTAGTAAATTATGCTCATTATGCAATGGATAAGAGTGGACTTCCTCCACAATCTCCACACTCCAGCCCAATCGGTGGCGGTAATGCATCTAAATGCTGATTCGCCAACTGCCAAGACTACGAAGACTAAGAAAAAGAAGAAGAAGAAGAAGACAAAGAGCAAGAATCTGAACAAAGCGTTCGTGTCAAATGCTTACTCTCGTTTGTATGTCCTAAGGCATACCATTTGCGAAACAGAAATAATTGTTTGTACGTGGATGGTTTTGGTTTAAGTCGATTGGTTATTAGTGTGATGTGGATTCGAACCGGGTGATTGTTGAAGAACACGCTTAGCTATGGTGAGAACGAACACGCTGAGCCACCGACAAAACATCGATAACATGCTAGACAAGTGCTAATGTATCTTGTGAGTTATTGAGCTTGCTGCAAGTACATATTGATATATTGTACAAAATATTTACAAGTTAAACACGACAGTATTTCGGGGCTTATGAAGCATGAAAGTAGGTGGTTAGCTATCTAGGTAGTTAGCAATATGTTCGTGAAGCGCCAGCCTTATCTTTTATCATAGCCGATGATCGAAAGTTCACTAGTTAGGTAACTATATTAATATACTAAATTATAATTGATATTTATTTGTTTATTGTTATACTAAATTCATCTTATGGTAATCACATATCACACACACACACACACACACACACACACATATATATATATATATATATATATATATATATATATATATATATATATATATATATATATATATATATAAAATGTCAATCATCAGGACAGAAAAAGTATACACGTGTGTATATTTTATATACACACATATACACAAAGACGTGCACATATTTTTCTGTCCTGATGATTGACAAACTAGCTATGTAACTTTCTATATCTATTTTCTACACCATGGTAAGTTAGTTTTATATTGGTCATTCTATGCTCCCTAAACTTTATGCTTTATGATGTCAGAGTGTGGAAGTGTTTGTACTTTTCTGCTGTGTGGAAAGGTGGTAATACGACTCCTCCTTCCTCTTTGCCTCAGGGCATACGTATCACACATTTATATAATTCCTCTAACATATGAATCATTTATTTTCCCCATTTATTGTCCCCAGGTCCATTTTATGATGTCAAACCAATGGGTGAGAAAAGTAGCATAATTCCTCAATAAATGTTGTAAGGTTTTTTTTTTTTTAATACATTCTAAGTAATTCTAATTAATTTCTTAAACTAGGTCCAGTATGCTAGCTTATTGTGTCACATCATGATGTAAAACCACCTGTGGTACACGTTATGTTACTAAAGTACTATGATACTAAGGTAGTAGTATCCCCCGCCCCCCTACACAGGGGCTTTTTTCCCTGTCCAAATTACCACTTTATGTCCTGTGATGGAAAGTTATCAACATTACTTAGTTATTAACTAATACTGTCTATCAATGCATTTTTTGCTTCTGGACTATCATTGCCCCTAGACTACCAGGACTATCATACCATCTTCTTAAGTGTTATGCCTTTCCCTTGGACAGGGACATGGCAAAACACTACTGTATTTTCAGTTATTATTGTAAATTTCCATAAGTTAAAAATATTTGACTTTGCACACAGTTTCTTGTGAAAAGAACTATGCCTTTGGTAGTGTCTGGTCAACATATATTTTGGTCAGAGGCCTGTTTTACAGAACGTAATGAGTAAGTTACACTGCACATACTTGTATAATGACATGTATAAGGTTCCTTAAACAAATGGCTTTCTATGCACTGGGCAAAACCATATGCAAGAGGTTGAAATGCCACCAGGAAATTAGTCTTATTTTTGTTATTAAGTAGTTTTTAGGTATTTCTTTGAAAATGTTTGTGTTCCCAGTACAGTGTTGACTATTTAAGTGTGTTGTGTGTTATCATATTTAATTAAGTATTAGTGTTGTCACATACAGTGGGGCAAAAAAGTATTTAGTCAGCCACTGATTGTGCAGGTTCTCCTACTTAGAAAGAAGAGAGAGGTCTGTACTTTTTATCATGGGTACCCTTCAACTATGAGACACAAAATGAGAAAAAAATCCAGGAAATGACATTGTAGGACTTTTAAAGAATTTAGTTGTAAATTATGTTGGAAAATAAATAAGTATTTGGTCAATGACAAAAGTTCAAATCAATACTTTGTAACACAACCTTTGTTAGCAATGACAGAGATCAAACGTTTCCTGTAAGTCTTCACCAGGTTTGCACACACTGTAGCTGGTATTTTGGCCCATTCCTCCATGCAGATCTCTTCTAGGGCAGTGATGTTTTGGGGCTGTCACGCAACACAGACTTTCAACTCCCTCTACAAATTTTCTGTGGGGTTGAGGTCTGGAGACTGGCTAGGCCACTCCTTTACCTTGAAATGAGCCACTCCTTTGTTGCCCGAGCGGTTTGTTTGGGATCATTGTCATGCTGGAAGACCCAGCCACGTTCCATCTTCAATGCTCTCACTGATGGAAGGAGGTTTTGGCTTAAAGTCTCACGATACATGGCCCCATTCATTCTTCCCTTAACATGGATCATTCGTATTGTCTCCTTTGCAGAAAAACAGCCCCAAAGCATCATGTTTCCACTACCATGCTTCGCAGTAGGTATGGTGTTCTTGGGATGCGACTCAGCATTCTTCTTCCTCCAGTTGAATTTTTACCAAGAAGTTCTATTTTGGTTTCATCTGACCACATGATATTCTCCCAATCCTTTTCTGGGTCATCCATGTCCTCTCTGGCAAACTTCAGATGGGCCTGGATATGTACTGGCTTAAGCAGGTGGACACGCCTGGCACTGCAGGATCGGAGTCCCTCTCAGCGTAGTGTGTTACCGATGGTAGCCTTTGTTACTTTGGTCCCAGCTCTCTGCAGGTCATTCATCAGGTCCCTCTGTGTAGTTTTGGGATTTTTGCTCACTGTTCTCATGATCATTTTGACCCAACGGGGTGAGATCTTGCGTGGGGTCCGAGATCGAAGGAGATTATCAATGGTCTTGTATGTCTTCCATCTTCTTACAGTTGCTCCACAGTTGATTGATTCACACCAACCTGCTTGCCTATTGTAGATTCACTTTTCCCAAGCTGGTGCAGGTCTACAATTTTCTTCTTGGTGTCTTTCGACAGCCCTTTGGTCCTGGCCATAGGTGATTTTGGAGTCTGACTGTTTGAGGCTGTGGACAGGTGTCTTTTATACAGATAACGAAGTCAAACAGGTGCCATTAATACAGGTAATGAGTGGAGGACAGAAGAGCTTCTTAAAGATGTTACAGGTCTGTGATATCTAGAAATCTTGCTTATTTGTGGATGACCAAATACTTATTTTCCACCATGATTTACAATTAAGTTCTTTAAAAATCCTGCAATGTGATTCTTTGGATTTTTTTTTCCCTCATTTTGTCTCTCATAGTTGAAGTGTACCTATGATATAAATTACAGACCTCTCTCATCTTTCTAAGTAGGAGAACACGCACAATCAGTGGCTGACTAAATACTTTTTTGCCCCACTGTATGAGCTCCACAAAGTGGCCGGAGAATCAGGCCTGGACATTTTCCAGAGTGGTCCTTTCACATGTGTAGTGTACAGTCGTAGATGTTCCATGTCAGACACATTCTTACTACAGAATATTTTCTGCGTACATTAAGATGTACGCAGAAAATATTCTGTAGTAAGAATGTGTCTATCCTGTCTACCCTTAGGTGTCTGTGTTTTGGAGATGCCCATTGTGTGCGTGCTGGCAATGCTTTGAGTGACCTGTGTGAGTCGCGTGGAGTTGAATGTATCTGAATCTCAGAGGAAATGTAGAATGCACAGTCATACCTTGGCACTCCTCCAGTTCAAAACTCGTTGAGTTTGGTTCTCGGCGCATTTCGACGAGAGAAATTTGTTTCCGCACTGGTATTTTGGTCAGCACTCGGTACTCTTGTTTAAACTTGTACGAGTGGAGACACGCAACCCTATACAGTCAAGACACAGGATAGTGAGTAACAAAAGGTCTCGCTCCGTGCAGATCTCCTTTGTATTTCTTGTGTTTTTTACATCTACAATACTGTTACCTTAGTGCAAATAAGTCACCACAGGTCCTAAGAAGGTTATAATATAGAGAAATTTACATATATATATATATATATATATATATATATATATATAAAATGTGTATATATGTATGGTTAGGGTTATAAATATATAAAATAGAATAATATAGAAATTAAAATGCAGTAAAGAATAAATTAAGAGAATTATTAAAGCTAAAATGAAGGATAAATGGCAAAATATACAAGCAAGTGCACTTAAATACCCCCACCCCCGCCCAGAAAAGTTTTCGGTTACTTTGTGTCAGTTTATGATTACAATCTAAGGTGTATGATTTGTTGTTTGAGTTTTTGTCTTTCAAAATATTGAAATGCGCATCGCAACTTATTACAAATATTGCAACTTTTTATATAAGTCATTCAGCCTTAATATATGGTGATGGTCTATGTTTATATTTTGCATTTGCAGGACAGTTAGCAGACGAAGGAAACCAAATGCAGTGTATCAGCAAAAATGAAGGCAGGAACTGCAGAAACACGTCCACAGAGGAGAGCTGCCAAAGCGTAAACCTAAACTTTGTTCCTTTTTTTAACTAGACCCGTTAAGCTAGAATCAGCTAGAATGCTATATTACAGTGTGTTACAAAAGTTACATATTCACTTCTGCTCATCAGTGTACTGATGCATTATAGGCAATTAATTTAAATGAAAATGATGTGATTATGAAAGTGTGATGCAAGGTACTTTAATTATACCCATCTTCCCCAGCACCAGAACATTCACTGCTGTGTTAACTTTCTTTCCCACTAGCTGAATAGGTGGAGTGATGTTTCTTGTTGTATCTTGCATTACTTTGGTTTATGGTTTTGGAGCTCAGTTACAATGAATCTTTAATTCAGTGAAATGTAACTTAATTTAGTGCATTGTGCTTTGCTAGTTTAGAATCAAATTGTAAGCGAAAAAGTCCCTTGTAGTGAACAGAAGAGTTATGGTAAACTTAATACAAGAGCAAATAAATGCATGCCTTTTTTAAAATAAATACATACACAAGTTCATGCGTGTATTTTTGTTCTCATTAAGTTTATCATAAATCTTTTTTTCACTACAAGGGACGTGTTCTTTCAGATTGTTCTTTGAATGTATGACAATTTGTTAGCCGTCTGCATTCGTCTCTGTTGTTTGGACCAGCCTGTTATCATCTTATTTTTTATCAAACACAATGGTTTTTTTCAGTGTCCGAAATTGATGCATCTTTAGAAAACACACTGCACTGGCTTCTGACTGTTCCTTCGACCAAATGCAAAAAGCAGTGCCAACATCTGCACACCAGATTTTTCTCATGGTTTTTAAGTTACTTTAACTACTTTTTAACTACATCTTGCTCCATTTTCTATTGTGATATCCTTACCTGCACTAAAATTATGTAAAGTGTGCAATTTGAGAGGTGACTATAGGCATCTGATGCTAATTGTTTTTCTCTCTTTGAAATGAATGGCTGTGCTTCCTTTAGTAAGCAAAAGATTTTGTTAATGCTTAAAGGTCAGGTTAATTTTAGTCTTGCTTGGTCTATGTTTATAAAGTGTTTTTGAGATTTATCTGTATTAATCTCTTTATGCCCAGTGCTCTGGAGTACCTTCATAAAGTCAGCAGGGACCTTGAGCATCCAGACAAAACATCCAGAAAAAGCGAGGAAAACGGGTCAGAACAGATTTCCAGTTCTGCTGTAAGAAACCCCTCAAAAACACAGAGGGGGAGGGCGCGGAAAAGAAAAGCTCCAGGCTATAACGTCGACCCAAACGATGATGCTGATTTTGACCCACAGGGCCATGAAGAGGTGGAAAGTGAGGAATTTGAGGATGAAGTTTTTGAAGATTCAGAGCCATGCTTGCGACAAAGTAAAGTAGGGGCATTTAATTATTAATGAATAAGGTTGGGCTCGTTGCTATTTAATAAGTACTTGTTTAGAAATGGTGGAATGATGCTAGATATGGCATTTGTGAACCGATAATAACTGGGTATACTTTTTCTTCTACAGTTAACTAGCTATATCACTTTTCGTGTGCTGTGAACTGTCCTACCTAGTTCATGGTTCATTTGAGCATGTAGGACTACTTTTCTGCCTTAAAATGGAAAAAGAATTAAAAAAAATGCTTAGAAACTTTATGAAAATCAAAAGATGCACAGCTCTTGTCCAACAGTGCAGTGCTAAAAATCAGTCTAAGAATCAGATGATTTTATTTGCTGTGACAAAATTTTGATTTGATAAAAATCAGTGCAAGAATTAATTATTATTTTTTTGTAATATCAAAGTAATATTGATTTTATAAAATTAAGCAGGTGACCATATGAAAACGCATTCCCCCTCTTGCCTCTTGCCTCACTAAAGATGCCAGGTTAATACCACACGCAGCCAGATGCCTCACCATTAATACCAAAGGCATCCAAATACCCCAAACCATAAATACAATGTACAGGAAAATGATAGGTATCCAAATGGGTATCCAAATACTTTTGGCTCAATACTTTTTGCCACGTCCCATTACTTTTGGCTCTGTGGGGTGGGAGGCATGTCCCAATACTTTTGACTTCATGCGGGGTCATGTCCCAATACATTTGACAGCGTGCGGGGGCGTGTGTCAGTACTTTTAAATCCATTAGAAATGATAAATCGGATCAACTCCAAAAGAGATAGCACAACACACAACGTGATTATCTACGTAACGGTGTTTGAACCGTGTCTGTTCGCGCTGTAAATGGTTCGAGCTGTATTAATTGCAGAAATGTGCGGAAGAATAAGAACCTTAAACTAGATCTGGATTTCCTGAAGGAACTACAAAAGTGCTTGAAATGGGGCAAACAGAAAGAATGGTGTTGCTAGGTGATTGCTAGGCGGTTGTGTTGGCGTTGATAAAATTGATGGTTGCTATGGTCTTCCAGGTGGTTGCTGTGGTTTTGCTAGGTGGTTACTAAGGTGTTGCTAGGTGGTTGGTAGGTGGTTGCTAGGCGATTGGTATGGTATGCCACATGGTTGTTAGACGCTTGGTATGGTGTCCCAAGTGGTTGCTATGGCATTGCTACTCAGTTGTTATGGTGTCCCAGCTGGTTGCCATGGTGTTGTTAGGTGGTTACTGTGGTATCCCAGGTAGTTGCTAAGGTGTTGCTAGGTGGTTGCTATGGTGTCCCAATACTTTTGGCCGCATGCTGGGGCGTGTCCCAATACTTTTGACGGCATGTGGAGACATATACCAATATTTTTGACAGCGTGCGGGGGCGTGTTCCAATACTTTTGCCGCTTTGGTGGGAGGGTGCGAGTCCTAAAACTTGTTTTGGCCGCATGCAGGGGTGTGTCCCCATAGTTTTGTCATGTGTGGGGGTGTGTCATAATACTTTTGGCCTAATACTTTTATGTTTATGTAATGAGTGGTCTCTGATGACATCTTCTGATTTCAGTTGAAATTTGAATCTGAACATTTCTTCAATGCATTTCTATGGGAGATGTCTTATTTTTAAACTTAAAAACGATAAATCGGATCAACTCAGTCATAGCACACTACACTGTTTCTATGTAGAGGTGTTTGAACCGTGTCAGTACGTTAAGCGGTTTGAGCCGTGTTAATCTCAGAAATGTGTGGAAGAAATTAAGTAATTTGAGTATCTGTATGAGCTCTCATAGCTGTTTCATATAAATGCTTGTACGTGTCTGTGTGTTCTGCAAGAGCTCCTTTAAAATTGGGAAGCACGGCCTGTTACAAATATTGTGCACGTAGTTGACTTCTGAGAAGCTGTATTTCTAGCAACTAGTGTTGCATCTGATGCTGATATTGACACCTACAAAGTATCGGTATCGGTAATAGAGAGCACCGATACCAGGAAGAGGCTACTGACGCAAATCGTCACCTTCCTCGTGGAATTATAAGGTTCTATCTGACATTTTGTTGAAAATGTACTTATTCATTCATAATTATTCTGTGACAAATCCTAAACATTGTGAGGTGTTTTAAGTGTTATGCATTTTGGACTCTTTATCTGCGGTTGTACCTACGGAGTCGCTCATCTGTGAGATGCAATTGCCGCTTCAAATATACAAGTGGACCAATCAGATTCCTCCTTCTTTGCCATGCCACTCAATGCCCAATGAGTGGGTGTAATAGAGTGGAGAAGAGAAGCTTACTGAAGTCTGTTGTTTTTAGATGATTAGATATTGTTAATGAAAAAACATGGGTAGTAGAAAATGTGTACTTTTATCGTTTTAAATAATAATTAAGATTAAATGTGGCAGAGCTGGTGCCTAGCTGGCGGCATAAGGTGCAAGGCAGGAATAACCCTAGACAGGGCGCAAATCCTTCATAAGGCGCTTACACGCACTCCGATTCTGTTCAGGATTAAATGGAGAAGAAAGTGAATGAATGAATGACATGAAATGTGTATTGTAATTTTTAGTAGAAACAGAGTTGTTCAATTTCAGTGAAATTTTGCAATGGTTGTGATTAAATAAACCAGTTGTAGTTAATAATGTAATACAAATAACAAGTATACAAGCATGATTTGTATACCTAAGTTTATAAGCGTTTTTGAAACATGAAATATTGCTGAAACATTAGTTGTCATCTTGCAGTTCTTAAAGTCTTTATTTCTTACATTTTCTAATACTAAGCCTGAAAGATAATTAAATAGTATACTTTTGAATTGATGTCTTAATTGATTTCCTTAATTCACTCATCATTTTTAGTTTTTCTTCCAAAATAGACTCAACGTTTCTGATATAAAACCTAATACAGTACTGCTTTTATACTGACCTGCTACATGATTTGCTGGAGCAGCTTATTACAGTACCTGAGTGCTGTCTAAACTGAAGGATAGTTCTTCTACATAAAATTGACCTCTGTACTGGACAAAATATTTAGCAATGACCTTTTACACTTAACTTGCAATGTTGTTGTTTTTTTTTTTTTTTTTTTAATAAGAAAATTATGATTTGTCCTAAAACAAGAAATGCCATAAAAACGAAATAATAAAAATGTCATATACATTTTATTTTCTGATGCATGTAGACAATCTGTTACGACACTAATTTCATGTTTTAAAAAGAATGCCTGCGTTTCTTGAAACCTTATAATTCCAAGGAGCAAGTGAGTTCTACATTTGTCCTGTTCCCAAAAAAACAACAATTTTTATTTATTTATTTATTTATTAATTTTTTTACCAATTTGGTAACATTTTGATATTGCACGTTTAGAATACATTTAGGGTGTCTGTGATTTTCATGTATCAAAGAGACTTGTTCCACATATCAGTTTTGCTATTAAGAATGCGAAATCTTTGACGCTCAATATCTCAAAACTACTGGGAACGCAGATAGAACCTTATAATTGCAAGGAGATGACATGCGCACCACTAGATGAAGCTTAACTCAAGCTGTCTGCGGTGTGTTATTGTTTCTTGCTTGAGATTATTTCTTACCAGTATTTCGAGGGGTGTCTGAAATCTAAATATAACAAACAATTAAAAAGCTTCGTAAGATTATGCTTCCCTATTTGTGCTTGTTACTGCATTATGACAAATACATTTTTTCATGGTTTTAAAACTTTTCAAACTCAAACAGTAAATACTGCTATTTCAAGCTGCTTATATCTTATTTGGGATACAGAATACTGGTTTTACCAAAATAAAGTCAATCTATAAAAAGTGGAACGCTATAAATATCAGGATTTATAGGCACCTATTGAGTAGTTAAGTTAGAGCTGGTATTGGTACTCGGTATCAGCCGATACATGAATTTCAGGTATCGGTATTGGAAGGAAAAAAGTGGTATGTCGATGCATCCCTACTAGCAACTGTTTCAGAGAACGTAATGCTGGTGGAGGAACTGTCATGATGTGGTAACCTTGTTAGAGTACTTGGGCATCATGGACTCCATGAAATACCCAGACATTTGTGGTAGGCCTGATCTCTGAGAATAATGACAAGGCCTACCTGTGTGAGATCAAGCACCTGGTGAACTGGTGCCAAGACAACCATCTCCCCATGCACGTCAGCAAAACAAAGGAGCTGATCGTGGACTTCAGCAGGAAGCAGCCGAGGGTTCAGCAGCCGCTCAAGATCAACGGAGACTGAGTGGATGGTTTCAGATACCTCGGTGTGTACATCACACAGGATTTATCTTGGACATATCACATTAACTCCTTGGTAAAGAAAGCACATCAACATATTAACCTTCTAAGATAGTTGATTAACTTCAGACTGCCCCCAGGATACTTTTTATACATGCACCACCAAAAGTATCCTGACGGGAAACGTAACTGGTTTGGGAACAGCATCCAGCAGGACAGGCAGGCTCTCCAGAGAGTAGTGTGCTCTGCTGAATGCATCATTCCTGACATGAGTTTCCTGACATGCAGTCCATCTACAAAAGGAGGGGCTGGACTCAAGGATAGCTAGAAAATGGATAGGGGTTGGACACAAGGATAGCTAGAAATCTTAGCCATCCAAAGAGTGACCTGTTCTCTCTGTTGAATTCAGGAAAGGTTTCTGTGAACTCAAAACAAAGACAGGTAGAATGTGTAAGAGCTTTTTTTTTTTCCACAGGCCGTCCTAACACTAAGCCAGTGTATGTAGTTCCACACTACATAAAGTGGTGCTGGAAAGTTTTTGAACCCTTTAGAATTTTCTATTTTTCTGCATAAATATGACCTAAAACAACAACATATTTTCACACAAGTCCTAAAAGTAGCTAAAGAAAACCCAGTTAAACAAATGAGGCAAAAATATTATACTTGTTCATTTATTTATTGAGGAAAATGATCCAATATTACATATGTGAGTGGCAAAAGTATGTGAACCTTTGCTTTCAGTATCTGGTGTGACGAGCAGCAATAACTGCAACTAAATGTTTCCTGTAACTGTTGATCAGTCCTGCACACCGGCTTTGAGGAATTTTAGCACATTCCTCCATACAGAACAGCTTCATCTCTGGGATGTTGGCGAGTTTCCTCACATTAACTGCTCACTTCAGGTCCTTCCACAACATTTCGATTGAAATAAGGTCAAGTCAAGTCAAGTCAGATTTATTTATATAGCGCTTTTTACAATGGAGCATTGTCTCAAAGCAACTTTACAAGTTTAGATTATCTCCTAATAACTATGTCCAATCCCCAAATTGAGCAAGCCTAGGGCAACAGTTCGGCAAGGAAAAACTCCCTAGTTCTAGGAAGAAGGAAACCTTGGGAGGACCAAGACTCAAAAAGGGACCCAACCTCCTTGGGCGGCGTAGATGATAAACTCTAAGAGCGAAACTAAAAGTCATGGAGTCAAAGTTCGAATAGAATGTGGAAATATGCACATCGGACATAAGTGGCCCGGGTTATGATGATAAATCTAAGAGCGCGAAACTAAAGTCATGGAGTCATGGTCGAAAATAAAATGTGAATTATGCACAGTGGAGCTCCATCAGATGAACATCATGTTGTGGGGCCCGGAACTGCCGGAACACAGCTCGGAGAGAAAACAGAAAAATGTAATTAGTTATTGATTAAGAGCACAGTGTGTATTAACAATCACTGATGCCATGTCAATCACTGATGCCAAGTGTAGCATGAGACCCCGGCAGCATTAGCTATAGCAGCATAGCTAGAAAGCTAAGGAGAACTGGGTAGGGGAAACACAGCCAAGAGGGATCGCAGAAGACAGCAACCCAACGTCTCTGATCACCATAAGACTCTTTGACTATGAACCCCCAGCTCTGCCCTTATTCTAAGGCAAGGATGCATGAGTCAAGATCACGAGGACCCAAGCCTAGTTCAGCCAGACCGCCCACTCGACTTGGGACTTGGCAGGACTTGGCCATTGCAAAACATTAACTTTATTCTTCTTTAACCATTGTTTGGTGGAACGACTTGTGTGCTTAGGGTTGTTCTCTTGCTGGATGACCCACCTTCTTTTGAGATTCAGTTCATGGACAGATGTCCTGACATTTTCCTATAGAATTCTCTGATAGAATTCATTGTTCTATCAATGATGGCAAGCTGTCCTGGCCAGGATGCAGCAAAACAGTTTCATAGATGGGATAAGGTTGTTATGCTAGAATGTAGTGTTTTCCTTTCTCCAAACATAATGCTTTTCTTTTAAACCAAAAAGTTCTATTTTGGTCTCATCTGTCCACAAAACATTCATCCAATAGCCTTATGGCTTGTCCATGTGGTCTTAATCTGTGGATGGTCAGCAAAAGCACTGGTATCAGCAGCCATTAACTCTCTTCGTTTTTTCCATAGACTGTATATATTGTGGATGATACGTCATTGTTGACACCCATTGTGAATTTTTGAAGCCACCAAGATGGCCACCTGGGGTCTGGGCTCAGATCTATCACAGTAGAGATTGTAGGCAGGAAGTAATCTATGCCCCTGTTCACACTCGTCTTGGTTTTATGCCAGGGATGCTCATTGTGACTGAAGGCACTTTTTATAGGAACATGGACTGTGTATCAGAATCTCATGAAGTAAACTGCTAAGCCGATGATGGCTCAAATGACTGACATTGAGAGGGAAGTTAAGTCATACGTACATACAGGCAGACACTGTGCAGTTTGATCGTAGCCGAGCGAATTACAGGATCAGTCCGAACTTGCGCTTGATTGACTGACGTTTGCCATGCAGTGTCAGAGGAGAAGCGCTGCCTGATTTAACTACCCAAACGAGCTCAGCGTGAGCAGTCAGAGTCACAGACTATACACAGACCAAGTTGAGTGTTTTGGATACCCCTACACACGGGCGCTGATGCTTTAGCTTAGCTCCTGCTCTCTTTGTAAAATGGACAGACCGTATTTTCCACGTCTTCCCAGCTTCTCCTTTTCTCATTGAATTTCAGTGCACAGCTTGGCACAAGTTAACCAAACTATGCCCTTCGTCAACATGTAAACCTGCCTAGGCACTGCATTTCATGTGCAGTGTAAGCACCCATGTCACAGTATGTCAGTCGGACCGGCTATTTTTAAACAGTGTCAGCATATAAATCACAGGCTTTGTCCATACACGATGAATGATTCAAATGTGCAGTATGAGGTATCGCCAAAGAACAAGATTTCCAATTCACTTCATTTCAAATTCACTGTGTATGCCTGACTTAAAAGTGCATTCATGTCCTGTGATCGTCAGAATGAGCCGTCAATCAGCACAGCCATAGCTGTCAATCACCTAATCAACACACCCCTTCAAGTATCACCAAATAACTTCCATAAAACCCATTCATCGTAAAAAAACAAAACACAAATACTGGGAAAGATACTAACATGATGGTAGCTTCTAGAATGGACAGAATACAGTTGCCAGAAAACAAATTGTCAGACGTGTAATTTGAAATAAAATCTTGCCGTCTTGAGCCGTTCACTTGCATGGGAATGGGCAGGGTTAAAAGTTGTACTGTAGCCAGTTATTAGAGGGCATCAGACATGTAGTGGTTTCACTTTGCACCCTTTGTTGTCCAGTCCATTAATATAAAATAGTATAAATTTTTCTCTCATCTAATTCACTGTGTTTACCTCCAGGGAGATGAAGTAGAGTGGTGCATGCATATACTGCCCCCTGTGGCGAATAGACACAACTGCAGCAATAAATTAAGCTTTCCTTTTAAACACAGTCATTCAAATAACTGGTACTAATAAAAGGAGGCATCTTACCGTTTTTAATGGCCAAGGTATCGCGAAACTTTTGTAGAATCGGTATACTATGCAACGCTATGTAGTAGTGTGTTGGACTTCTTTTGGCCTTCAGAACCTCTAGGAAATCGTTCTACAGACAGGATAGACAGTATAGCATCTCGCAACTAGTACAAACTCAGTGTTGTGCAAAAATCTTATTCTGCTTATGCTTTACGTTTTAGTGGTCACTACACTTTTTAGGTTCTACAGTTGCACACTGCAGTCATTTACAGCATTTAGCAGACAACTAATATATGCAGTTGTATTCACTTCAGTCTTCACTTACAATAGGGCAAGTTCTAGTAGTGCAAATAGTGTTCTCCTACTTAGAAAGACGAGAGGTCTGTAATTTTCATCATAGGTACACTTCAACTATGAGAGACAAGATGAGGAAAAAAAATCCAAAAAATCACATTGTAGGATTTTTAAATAACTTGATTATAAATCATGGTGGGAAATAAGTATTTGGTCATCCACAAACAAGCAAGATTTCTGGCTACCATAGACCTGCAACAACTTCTTCAAAAAGTTTTTTTTGTGCTCCACTTGTTACCTGTATTAATAGCACCTGTTTGACCTCGTTATCTGTATAAAAGACACCTGTCCACAACCTCAAACAGTCAGACTTCAAACTCAAAAATGGCCAAGACCGAAGAGCTGTCGAAAGACACCAGGACGAAAATTGTAGACCTGCACCAGGCTGGGAAGAGTTGCCTATCTACAATAGGCAAGCAGGTTGGTGTGAATAAATCAACTGTGGGAGCAATTGTAAGAAATTCAAGACATACAAGACCATTGATAATCTCCTTTGATTTGGGGCCCCACACAAGATCTCATCCCGCAGGGTCAAATGATCATGAGAACGGTGAGCAAAAATCCCAGAACTACACAGAGAGACCTGATGAATGATCTGCAGAGAGGTGGGGCCAAAGTAACAAAGGCTACCATCAGTAACACACTACACCGACAGGTACTCGATCCTGCAGTGCCAGACGTGTCCCCCTGCTTAAACCAGTACATGTCCAGGCCCGTCTGAAGTTTGCCAGAGAGCATATGGATGATCCAGAAGAAAATTGGGAGAATATCATGTGGTCAGATGAAACCAAAATAGATCTTTTTGGTAAAAACTCAACTTGAAGGAAGAACAACACAATACCTACTGTGAAGCATGGGGGTGGAAACATCATGCTTTGGGGCTGGACACGACTGATCCGTGTTAAGGGAATAATGCACAAGGCCATGTATCGTGAGATTTTAAGCCAAAACTAACTTCAATCAAGTGAGAGCATTGAAGATGGAACGTGGCTGGGTCTTCCAGCATGACAATGATCCCAAACAAACTGCTCGGGCAACGAAGGAGTGGCTCCATAAAAAGCGTTTCAAGGTAAAGGAGTGGCCTAGCCAGCCTCGAGACCTCAACGCCATAGAAAATTTGTGGAAGGAGTTGAAAGTCTGTGTTGCCCAGCGACAGCCCCAAAACATCACTGTCCTAGAAAAGATCTGCATGGAGGAATGGGCCAAACTACCAGCTACAGTGTGTGCAAACCTGGTGAAGACTTACACAAAACGTTTGACCTCTGTCATAGCCAACAAAGGTTGTTACAAAGTATTGAGTTGAACTTTTGTTATTGACCAAATACTTATTTTCCATCATAATTTATAATTAAATTCTTTAAAAATCCTACAATTTGATTTCCTGGATTTTTTTTTCTCATTTTGTCTCTCATAGTTGAAGTGTACCTATTATGAAAATTACAGACCTCTCATTTTTCTAAGTAGGAGAACTTGCACAATCAGTGGCTGAGTAAATAATTTTTTGCCCCACTTTAAGTGCTGAGGGAAGAGGTGAGTCTTTAGTCACCGCTTGAAGACAGCAAGAGACTCAGCCATTCGGACATTCAGTGTAAGTTCATTACACCACCTGGGTGCCAGGACAGAGAAGAGTTTTGATGCTTGTCTTCCTTTAATCTTATGTGGAGGATCCAGTCGAGTCAAGCGTGTCTCGGAGGGTACGATGTACAGAGCGTGGTTTAATTAGAGGCTTTAGGTAAGATAGTGCTGTTCAATTTTTTGCCTTGTAGGCGAGCATCAGGGTTTTGTGTCTGATGTGGGCAGCTACAGGGAGCCAGTGAAGTGAACGCAGCAGTGGGTTGATGTGAGAAAACTTTGGTATATTGAAAACTAGATGAGCAGCTATATTCTGAATCAGTTGCAGGGGTTTGATTTGTACGTATTGGAAGACCACCCAGAAGAGCATTGCAGTAATCTAGTTTTGATACAACAAGAGACTGGACAAGAACCTGTGTGGCTTCCCTGGAGAGGAAGGATCGAATTCTCCTGATGTTGTAGAGGAAGTACCTGCATGACTGGGTCAGTTGGAAATATGAGCAGAGAAGCTCAACTGGTTATCAGAGATAACAGATATTTCTTGCATTCTCAGAAGGTTTGATGTAGGAGTTCACCTGGGAGAGATAGTACGATCCTGATAAGGGGACCCATCTGCAGGAATGTAGAGCAGTTTAGTTTGCTTTCTAGAACAGTCCATCTGTTTTCTAGTGGGCAGGACCTCTTCAAGGGCTGGTGGATCATTCTTAACACTTGACACTGATGGTGTGATGGTTTGTTAGTGTGTGTGTTGTACTGGTATGATTGGATCAGACACAGCACTGATGCTGGAGTTTTTTAAAACGGTGTTCACTTCATAAGAGACATTCACCATATTGTTTCACCTTGTAGATGTGAAGACAGAAAGAATAGCTCAGCTGTTGCTGCACAGTTTGTTAGTTATCCTCTAGTCCTTGGCTGGACATTTGGCTGATGGACTATTTTCAGCCCAGCAGTTAAACTGAGGTGGTTTAAATCTCCAGCAGCGCTGCAGTGTCTGATCCACGTCTATCAGTGCAACGCACAATAACACACCGTGAACACATCATTGTCACTGCAGTGCTGAAAATGATCTACCACCCAAATAGTACCTGATCTGTGGTGGTCCTTAACATTGGAGATCAGAGTAAAGGGAACTAACAAAGTATGTTGAGGAACAGGTGGGTACAATAGGTGGGCTTTCATGTATATTTTACTGAGGAGAGGCTTCTTTCTGGCCACTCTGCCATATAGCCCAGATTGGCAGAATGCTGCAGTCGAGTCAGGGTTACAATGGAGCATTGTCTCAAAGCAACTTTACAATTTTATATTTTAAATAGTGATGGCTGACCTTCAAGTGTCTTCCATCTGCATGCCGGATCTTTGGAGCTCAGCCAGAGTGACCCCTGGGTTCTTGGTCATCTCTTTTTATCAAGGCCCTTCTCCCCTGATTACTTAGTTTGGTGGGCCTGCAGCTCTAGGCATTTAAGAATTAGGGAGGCCACTGTGCTCTTGGGAACTTTCAGTGCAGCAGAAGTTTTTTGTAGCCTTTGCTAGATCTGTGCCTCCACACAATCCTGTCTGAGCTCTACAGGTAGTTCTTTCTTCTTCATGGCTTAGTTTTTGCTCGGATATGCATTGTTAGTTGCAAGACCTTATATCGACAGCTATGTCTTTTCAAATCGTGTCCAATCAACTGGATTTATCACAGGTGAACTCCAGTCAAGGTGTATAAACATCATCAAAAGATGATCAAAAGAAATGGGAGGCCTGCAGAACTAATTTTCATGTCATAGCAAAGGGTCTCAATACTTGGGTCTATGTGAATTTTTAGTTTTTCCTTTTAAATGAATTTAAAATAAATTTGCATGATTATTTTTCATTTTAGCACAAGGCCTCAGCATAAAATGTGAAAAAGTGAAAGGGTCTGAAGACTTTCAGAATGCATTTTATATATAAACACGCATCTGCTGAACGATGAAATGTGAATGCGCACACACACACACTCATTTTTTGGTACTTGGCGCACTTGTTTAAGCTTGTATGAGTCGGGTCTTCCGAAACTTGATGCACTATTCAGTACATGGTGATTCAGATTTTTTGATAGCCCTTGCCCAGTGGAGAGAGCTGCTGTTTGTCGTGCTTTTTATTTTTACATATACTGTATTGTATTCTTAGTGCAAACAAGTCTACATAAGTCCTAAAAAAGCTAATTATAAGTGAAAACCAAAAAGAAAACATCAACTAAATGCTCCAGAACACAGGCCGCAGTTAGTGTTTTACTCTTACTTTTCACATTCAGTCAGTTACTCACTAAATTAGATGAGATTTTTCTACGCTTTATTATAGAATAAGCTTTGTGTTAATGATTTTGGCCAACTCTAGGTTAATGCAAGTGTTAATGTTTAATAAACTCCACTATGATATAGTTTAGACTATTATAAAACTCATCAGTTTATGATGCATTTAACTTATGATGGGTTTTTTGGAACATATTCATCCTAAATCAGAGCGCACGCGTACAATACAACTCCATTAATGCATGTAATGCTTATACAGTGTGGATTTTCTCGTGGTATGGATCCTTATGGGAAAAATGTGCTTGATACTGTGCTGCACTGGGACCGGATTAGGGAGCTCAATTGCGCATGCGCCGACTGTAGATGTGCTGATTGTGGCATCAGCGACACCTGTGGTCTCAACTATTTAAGAGCCCCCTCAAGCCCAATCAGGTGTTTCATCCTTACACATAAGCTTATAAGACCTCACACTTCTCTAATGTTTCACATCCGGTTATAGGGAAAGTGGTCACTGGCAGTTTAAAGACCGCCAGTAAGTGTACAGTCAGGAGGCTGGAGCTGATCGCAAGGGCCTAGTGGTTAGAGTAGGGAAAGATCCTGCCGTTTGCTTCCCCTCGCTGCCTTTGCGGCCTCACCGTCTCCCCTTGACGACGTGAGCCCCCCGTGTCTTTCCCGTTATCGGATGACTGCCCCATTGGACTTGTGTATATAGCCACTCCCCTCTTCCAGTCAGGGAATTGGCACCTTTCCTCCCACGATCACGCTTTCGCTTGCTTCCAGGATCCCTGGGGAATCCCTGAAGCAGCTCCTATAAGCATCATGCTTTCTTGCTCCGCTCGGGTCCTCGTTGTGCTGCGCACGCACCAACCCAAGCTACGCTCAGTGTGTACGATCACAGCGTATGGCGAAAGCGAGTCGCTCTTTTGATCGTAGATCAGCGCTTTTATTCTATGTTTCTTTATTTATTCCCTGCATGCCTCAGCGCATCTTTATCGCTGTTTGTGGCCGTTCATTTACCCCCTTTTGTTTTATATATTTAGGGTGTTGCTTTTGTTTTTGAGTTCGCTCTGCGTGGCGTTTGTGTTTTCTTTTGCTCCTGCGCCTTTTGAGTGGCACACTGGTAAAGCACTTGACCCTGATTGTCAGCGATCGGGGTTCGAGCCCCAGCTGTCACCCTCTAACAGGTGCACCCTGGCTCCTCTTGTCTCATTTGTGTGTGCGCGCACGCGTCCTCAGACACACTCCCTTTTTGTTTATTCTTTGGTTCACCCATTCCATCTGGAGCTAACTGCAATTGGGTCCTAAAAATCCCTTTTTCTTTTATACGGTTCGTCATTTTTGGTGAACCATAACAGAAGGGTGTGACCAGTAATTTGTCAGCATTAGCTCCTGGACCCCACTATGGCTCCCTACCCCCTCTCTACGAGCTGATCCCTGCGCTACGGTTGCGTCTGCCGACACCTGTCCCTGGTCCAGTCATGCCGACCCCTGCGCCCACCTTGCGTCCACCGTCTCCTGTCCCCATGCCAGTTGTGCTGACTCCTGTGCTTAGCTCTCGTGCACCTGTTCACACCACCAGGTCACTTGCACCAACCTTTTTTCTTGGGTTAGTTGGGCCTAGCATCGATCCCAAGCCGCTTGCACCGAGCTCCGCCCCTGAACCGGTCAAGCTGAGCCCGATTGTCATTGCAGGTTCTTCACAACCAAATTCTGAGAGAACACTCTGCAGGGAACTCCACACCATAAACATATGGAGCACAGTAACATAAAGTTGCCTAAAGTTACATAAAGCATCACAAAGTTGCCCGGTTACAGAAAGACAAAGGTCACACTGTTCATGACTGGAAATGTTATCTGGTCAGGTGAATCTCATTTCTACTTGTATGTAAATGATGCTACGTGTCATGTTCATCGAAGATATCAGGATGCCTTCAATGAGGCCTGCGTGCAAGGTGTTTCAAGCTGGAGGAGGTTCTGTGATGTTCTTGGAGAGTCTTAATTATGTGGAAATGGGCTCTTTTGGTGGTGGTTGTTAACGTTATAGAAGAGACTAAAGGAGACTAACAAAGTATGTAGAGAAACAGATGGACTACAGGCTGTGAAAGTGCAGTGACCACTAAGGCTTAAATGAAGAATAAGCAGACTATAAACTGAAAAACATGCTTAAGACTTTTGCACAGTAGTGTGTGTTTATGTGTGTGTGAGAGAGAGAGACAGACAGAGGCAGAGACAGAGAGAGATTTGAGTATGTTGGACATCTAGTGGAAATGCATTACACCACTACCTGTGGAGTATGCATGTCGTCCGTGTGGATGGGTTTACTATAGGAACTTTAATTTCTACCCACATTCCAAAGATTTATGTTAATTGGTAACTCTAAATTGCCCCATTTATGAATGTGTCTGACTAGTATCGATGTAAGTTTAGTCCTGTCATGAATAACCATTGACTATTAATTAAATAAACAAATACATCCAATCATTACAACACCTCTGTGCCAGGCTTTATTTTTCTTTTGTCTTGAGGAGCAACTCCAGTCAGTCCATGCTTTTGAGTCATAAAGGGTGCATGATACAGAATTGGATTAGATTAATGCCTTTCGGTAGTAAGGGGCTGGTCCATTTTTAAGTTTTGTAGGTGAACGTTTTAGGTTTTTATATTCTATCCAGATTATGTTTTTATATCTAATTTGGGCATCTACAGGGACCCATTGAATACGTAGGCAAACGGCTGTAAAAACGGAATGAAACTGTTTTACTTGTTAATGAATAAAAAAATGTCCAAATCCACTAATTAGGGACTTAAGAAAATGAAATATTGAGGAAGTCTACAACAATTATTGCTGTAATTGGTATTTTGTTTCTCCATGCATGTGAGGAGTTTTGTTATAAAGGCAAAATATTTCCAGCGGTTATGGTTGGAGATTTGTAATACTACCTAGTCTGTTGGGGTTACTAAGTCTGAAAATCGACCTGTCAGGTGGGCCTGTTATTGTAAAACATATGATTAGGGTGGTACCTGTCATAGAAAGTATGGTTATGCAGAAATTGCTTAATCCCCACTACATGGTGGAATATGTGCTTTCCCTTTAACAAAATCTGTAAACCTAGTTTGGAGCAGAAGAATTGTCCAAAACATGCATTCAAATTAACAGAAAAAGGTTCAGTGAAAGAAGTCATGTTTTTGACTTGGCAAGTCCCCTGACCTATAAAACATTTCAAAACTCTTGGGTAAGCTGAAGAGGACAGTCGAAGAGAGAGAACTAAGGACCCTGCAGAACAGATTCTGTATTTTTTGTATTTGCCATTTCATTAAGCTTTATATGAGAGGACTGAGTGCTTTGATAGTGAAATGCATTTTGTTTTAAATTAAAGGTCAGATTTTTCTCATATTTAGAGTGAGGTTATTTAACCACAAAGCCTTTTTGGCTTGTCCATCTTTTAATTAAAATAATACCTTTACCTCAGTGTCTGTTGTCTTTCCCTTCATTGCATTGGTGCATTAGTAGTCAAGATTTTTCAGTTAGGGTAGTGTGCCGTCATTGTGATTTCAACTATTTTGTTTTCCTTCCAGAAAACTGCATGTAAATCCAAGATGATGGGAATTAATGGATTTTCCAGCTGCACAATGCAGCCTGTTTGGGCGGCCTTTAAAAACACAAAAGAATTGTAAGACACATACTTCTGTTTATTAGACAAGGAATTGTAACTATTATTTAGTAGGGGTGTACGATGCATCGTCTGTTTAATTGGATTATAAATACATGATGTTTTCATCTAATGCAATTCTATTTTTGAACAGTCATCATCACGGTCATCATACTCGTGTACTCGTATCCCAGTTTATTTTAATTGTAGGGGAACTAAAGTTTCTTTTTGTATAAATTATTATATGAAATAATTTTATACAAGAAAAGAACACATTATTTTGAATTGTTATTCTTGAGAAAGGTAAAAAAATAATGATTTCCCTTGGTAATTTAATATATGTTGAAACTACTTTAAGATAAGTTGAGTGCTTTTGTTGTCATTGTATATTATGCAATAAAATTAGGATTGCTGCTCCAGAACAGTACAAATATACACAAAACAGAATAAGACAGATTAAGTCAGTCAAAAAGTCTTTTGAGTAGTATTGCAGTGACAGAATAAATAGAAATATTGAATATTAGCAATATTGTACAGAGGTATTGCACTGATGGAACAGGGCATTTTGTTTACAATTTTAAACCTAATGTATCTAGTAATTTCTCTCAGTTGCCAGGAACTATTATTGTTAAAAACATATACAAGAACATGTCAATTGTTTACACTACAGAAATAAAAAAGGATTGTTGTTTGCCAAATGTAAAATCAAAAGTCGTGAGAAAATCGAATCATGAACACAGTATCGTGAATCGAATCGTGAGCAGAGTGAATCGTTACACCCCTATTAGTTAGTCTGATTACATGGGCCATATAAGTACCTTATTTGTTCCATTAACTTCAGACTAATTGTTGTTCTGATACATTGACATCATTACCATATAGTAACTCACCTTAACTTTTTCTCCCCTTTGCCTTTTTTGTGTTTCCTAGTCGTGATGGGCATTGTTCCCCCTGGGTATTTTCTGACTGGATCCCTACAGTCAGTGACTGGCATCTATTGACTCTCAGGTATTGATTTATGTTGGTTATACAATACCCCTTTACATATTTGTCAGTATGTAACTGACTTTTTAAAAATAATCTGTTTGATAAGTGAGGCAGAAAAATATTTACCCCAGGAGGAGGAATCTGTGACATTTACTTTACATCGTGAAGGAATCAAAGGAAGAAGTCCTCTGCAGAGAGTGAAAAGGTAACGAAGCAATTAATTTTACTAATAAATGGAAAGTCACAGGGCTTCATCACAAATTCAAAGTATTGGTAATAAATGTACTTAATAGTGTTTTAATTGCAGATTTGAATCATTGCCACCTAATGCAGAGAGGTGGGATTCCATGTTCTTTGCTGGGGGCCCTGTCTTTGCTATGGAATGGTGCCCTTGTCCTGAAGGTTCTGCACATACACAGTATGCTGCTGTTTACTGTAACAGAGGTATGGATGACCGGCACAAAATGAACACACGTCATGCAGAACATGCCCTGCTCCAACTTTGGGATCTGGGCAAGCTCCAGATGAGTAGGTAAGCAGCTCTGAACTACAGTTGTAGAAAAAATAGCCAAAGCCAGATTGAATTCTATAGCACATTTTACAGTGGAGCATTGTCTCAAAGCAGCTTTACAATTTTAAATGATCTTGTATATAAATCTTTTTGGCACTTTTTTTTTGCAAATATCTCCCATTCTACCACATCCCAAAAGTGTTCTATTGGATTCAGATCAGGTGACTTGGAAGGACATTGAGCAACTTGACATACTAAAGTAACATTGACATATTCATGTAACCAGTTTTAAAGTACTTTTTTAGCTTGTGGCATGGTGCATTATCATGCTGGGAGTAGGCATTAGAAGTTATTTGTGGCTATGAAGGGATGCACATGGTCAGAACAAAACTCAAGTATACTATGGTATTCAAGTGATGAGAGATTGGTGTTAATGGATCGAAATCGTGCCAAGAAAACATACTCCACTACGTACCTTCACAATCCTGAATTGTTGACGCAATGCAGATTGGGTCCATGGATTCATGCAGTTGGTGCAAAATTCCGACACTACCATCAGTATTTCTCAGTCAAGGTTCCCCACATTTATTTAGCTGTGAGGAAATCATATCTGCATCCTCTAGAGACAATTCACCATCAAGGATCAAGATGAGCACTGGGAGCCTACAGGACATTGATGGTGCAAAGTTTCTGTGGAAGAAAACAGGTCACTGCTTCATATGAGATGGCAACAGATAGCCTTGAAATACGTAATTAAAGTTGTATTGTAATAAACAGAACAGAACCCAACTGTCAGAAAAGTACAATTCACCCATAAGGAAACCTTAACATACAACTGGACACACTGACAGACTCTAGGTATCCAGTCCGTCTGTGGGAATATAAACGACAATTCTAAAAATTTCCGACAAATCTCAAGAACAGACAATGTCTACAGTCTACCAGATTTATAAATAATAGTTTCTATAAATAATAATTTCTGGAAATAAGAGAGATTCCCCAGCCACAAAGTAACTTAGAGTTTGTTCAAAAACAGACTCGCGTTGCAGCAGCAGTCCTCTCGAGAATATAACAGTAATGTTTGTTTACTAATATACAGTGGTGTGAAAAAGTGTTTGCCCCCTTCCCGATTTCCTATTTTTTGCATTTTTGTCACAAATAAGTGTTTATTAGTTTATTAGTCAAAGACAACAGAAGAAAACACAAAATGCAGTTTTTAAATGAATGTGTTTATTATTAAGGGAGAAAAAAAAATCCAAACCTACATGTGAAAAAGTGTGAAACCTGTGTGAAAAAGTGATGGCCCCCTAAACCTAATAACTGGTTGGGCCACTCTTAGCAGCAACAGCTGCAAGCAAGTGTTTGCGATAGCTTGCAGTGAGTCTTTTACAGTATTGTGGAGGAATTTTGGCCACTCATCTTTGCAAGAAGTTGTAAGAAGCTCTGCCCTTAGAAGCTCTTAGAAGCTCTGCCCTTAGTCTAAGGCAATGATGCACAAGTCAAGATCAAGAGGACCGAAGCCCAGTTCTGCCAGACCGCCCACCCAACACTCCCGGCTAATGGACGAGGCAGGCAGGCCAGACATGATTCCAGACTCCGGCCCCAGTGGCTCAAGCCATGCGTCCCAGTCTAAATCTAGTCAAAAGAATGCGTATATAAGTATGTCTTTAGTCTAGACTTAAAAAAATTGGAGAGTGTCTGAGTCTTGAACTAAAGTGGGAAGTTTACTCCATATTTGGGGGGCCATGTATGAGAAAGCCTTTCCCCTTGTTGTGACTTTTTTAATTCTCGGAACTAAAAGAAGTCCTGCACCCTGCGAACGAAGTAGATGTGCTGGATTGTAAGAATGAGTTCACTCAGATAATGTGAACCAGGCCATGTAGAGCTTTATAAGTTATAAGAAGTATTTTGTAATCAGTGAGGAATTTAACTGGTGACCAGTGTAGTGATGATAGAACAGGAGTGATGTGATCAAATTTTGTAGTTCGAGTTAGCACTCGGGCAGCTGCATTCTGAGCTAATTTAAGTTTATTTATAGATTTACTAGAGCATCCAGTAAGTAAAGTGTTACAGTAATCCGACCTTGAGGTTATAAACGCATGAAGCACATCACTAAAAGAGAGGATATTTCTAAGTTTATTGATGTTACCTAATTGAAAGAAAGCAATTCAAGTGATGTTGCTAATGTGTGCGTCAAAAGAGAGATCTCAATCAAATATGACACCTAAGTGTTTATTTATTTATTTTTTTAGTTATTTTTTTTATTTTTTATTTTTTAACAGACAGACTGGGCAATACTGAACAGCCATCTAGATTTAGGATTGATGTAGCCAACCTGTCTCTCACAGCCTTGGGTCCCACTAATAAAACCTTAGTTTTATCTGAGTTAAGTAATAGAAAATTAAATGACATCAAATTTTTTATTTCCTTTACACAGTCCTCAATTTTGTTGATTGTCATTTGGTGTGGCTGATATGTACAGCTGTGTATCATCTGCAAAGCAGTGGAAACTAATGCCATGTTTACAAATAACTGAGCCTAGGGGCAGCTGAGACAGGACCAAATACTGACTCCTGAGGCACATCATACTTCACTTTTGAGAGCTTACAATGTAGATTATTTACATGAACAAACTGGTACCAGTTGGACAAATAGGACTTCAACCAAGAAAGTGCTAATCCCTTAATGCCTACGGTAATTTTTGGTCTGTTTAGTAAAACATGATCTATAGTGTCAAATGCTGCACTTAAATCTAACAGAGAAAGAAAAGAAACACATTCACTATCTGAGGACATTAATAAATCATTTAGTACCCTAATTAAAGCTGTTTTAGTACTATGATGGGGCCTGAAGCCAGACTGAAATGTTTCATAAATACCATTCCTTTGGAGGTAACTGCAGAGCTGCTGATAGATGGCTTTTTCTAAGATTTTGGAGAGAAACGGTAGATTTGAAATTGGTCTATAATTAGATCACACAAGGGTCAAGAGTTTTTTAATCAGTGGTTTGATAACAGCACCAAAGGTAAGGGAAGAATTTAAACTAACTAACTAACAGTGGCTCTATAATACTAGGTATCACTTCTTTGAGTAAACGTGAAGGAATTGGATCTAATAAACATGTTGATGACTTAGACGAGCTGATCAGTGCAGATAGTTCAGTATTAGTAATTGGGGTAATATATTCTAGGCTTGATTTACAGCTAACTACACAGACATTTACCGGTACACTAGTGCTGCATCTGGAAGGTTGCTGAATAGTTTGGTGATGTGATGAGAATCACTTTCTGTACGGTTTTCTGTTAATTTGGAGAATGGATTAAAGAGAAATCTTGGATTATTCTTATTTTTCTCTATGATTGAGGAGGAATATGCAGCTTTAGTGAAGGCATGCTTATACTCTCCCAGGCTATTCCTTCAAGCAATCTTAAATATGTTCAATTTACTATCTCGAAACTTGCGCTCTTTGCGCCATGTTGTTTGCTTTAAGGTACGGGTGTGGTCATTATACCATGGTGCTAGCCTTTTTTCCCTAATGCATATGACTAGCAGAAGCAATCATATCCAGGGTTGAGCGAAACACACTTTCTAATTGGTCATTTACACACTCAAGATGATCGGGCTCCATAGGTGTATTAAATTTCAAGTCTGGTAGGTTTTTAATAAATGCAGCTGGAGTAACAGATGTGATAGTGCGCTTGGTGTGATAACGAGGCAGATGGATTTGATTTATTAGAGATAGCTCAAATACTAAAAGATAGTGATCTGAAATCAAATCTCTTTGCAGAAAAACATCAAGGTTGTCTATATTAATATCAAATGTTAATATTAGATCTAAAGTATGATTACAGCGGTGGGTTGGTCCCATCACATTCTGAGTGATACTCATGGATTCTAAGATGGACTCAAAAGCAATTTTAAGTGGATCCTGCTCATTGTCAAATTGAATATTAAAATCACCTACATTAAAAGCCTTACCTGTTGAAAGTACTAAGCAGGAAAAAAGCTAGCAAATTCCTGAAGAAATTCTGAATAAGGACCTGGAGGGCAGTAAATAGGGATAAGCTGGAAAGATTGTGGTTTTGACTTCCATAAAGATGGATCAATCACATTAAGAATCAGTATTTCAAACGAATTAACCTTGTAATGGGATTAAGTTGTACACCTAGCTCTTTGTCAAAAATTGTGGCTGCACCTCCCCCACGACCATTAGGACGAGGGAGATGAGCATGACTGTATCCTGGAGGTGAGGCTTCATTTAAGGCTAAATATTCATCAGGTCTAATCCAAGTTTCATTGAGACAGAGCGTGTTAAGCGTTTATCAGTGTATAATTTCATTTACAATCACTGCTTTGGTTGTAAGTGATCTAATGTTAAGTAATCCTAGCATTAGTCTAAAGTTGTTATTTATTTGGGAGCTATCTGTGTTTATACTAATGAGATTATTAAAACAGACTTTTTGAGTGTGTTTACATTTAGGACAGATGCGGATAACAGACACAGTTTCAATAACGTGAGTTCTGGGTGAAGGTGCATGGCTACCAGCAGACAGTTGGTTAAGCCTGTCTGTCTGCTGCCTGACCCCTGCTCTGGATAGTCAGCCCCTAACCAATTCGGCCATAAGACTATGGGCAATGTTGCAGGAGATGAGAGCAGTACTCTCCTGAGTGGGATGGACATTCTCATCCTAAAAGGCCAGGCTAACCTAAAAGGATAACCTAAGGATAACCTAAAAGGTTATCCAATTGTCTATAAAACCCACGTTGTTTCAGAGCACCACTTGGGCAGCCAGCAGTTCAGCGACCATTACCTGCTGTAGGCTTGGTCACCTCGCCGCATTGGGATGGTGCCAGAGCATACTATTGCATCGGACATCACCTTCGCAACTCTAACCACCTCTACAAAATGAACCTTAGTTACCTCTGACTGGTGAAGGCGTATATCATTAGCCCCTACATGAACGACAATCCTAGACAATCTACGGCTCTTGAGCTCACTAATGCTCGCTACAGTGTCTGGCACTCTGGCTTCCGGGATGCATGTAACTAGCAGTTGGTGTCCCTAAAGGGGTAGCTAGTTTCACGTGTCATAAAATAGTCACCTATGACCAGAGCTCTTTCAACAGGCTGCTCAGTGGGTGTATCACTGAGGAGGGTAAAGCTGTTGGACAGGTGAACAGGTAAAGAGTGGTGCTCTTGTGAGCTAGCCTTACGACTACGTTGCCAAACCGTCACCCACTTGCCCTGCTGCAAGGGCGCTGCCAGAGCGGAGGCACAAACTACACCTGTGGCATCCAGATCTTCTAAGCTAGAAGCTGAGCTTACCAACGATTAGAAGCTAATTTACCACTGATCTCACGCAGGCCGGTCAGAGATCTGCCGTATTTCGAGGTCTGATATAGGATAAGGAGTTAAAAGAGAGACGCAATTTAACACATAACATCTATTTTTGGATATTGACCAACATACTTGATAATGTCAGTTCCCACATTGTTAAAACAACGATTATGATATTATCGCAGAGGATACATGTCGCACACCCCTAATTTGACCATTGCCTGAAACTGCTGGCCTAAATCTGTTGATTTTATCCATTGCCCTGCTACCACATGATTGGCTGGTTAGATAATTGCATGAATGACTAGTTATACGTAGTATATGTATATGTAGTTGTGTTATTTGTGTTGTCTGTTTTTATTGGTTTACATTTAATACATCGTTAGTTTTTTTTCTTTTTATTTATTTATTTTTCATATTTCAGACCAACATCTGCTCCACGCTTAGCCTATGCACTGGCTGTTGATGATGGCTGCATCTGGAACCTGAGGTGGTGTCCTGCAGGTACCTGGGAGCTCCCTACAATGGACAGGAAGGTAAAAAACAACAAATGTACAGACATGAATGATGCAAAAGGTATTTTGACTCTTTCTAGCCCGTAAATGAAATATTGTATTTTTTGTTTTTGAATGTGCCACACTTCATATGGTATTACTGGGAGTAGTACTACATAATTCTTAAATTTTATCCTGACATTTTGTAGTATAGAATGCTGCACTGATATGAAGTTGTTTTTGTTCTTTTTAAATACGTGAAGAATTATTCATAATCTACTAAAATCTATTAAAATTTTATGTCGTACTCCTGAGTCATTTTGCCATTCTGCGTCACTCTGCCCTAACTTGTTCTAGCATTTAATGCCCCAGTCTGTTGGCCTCAGTGGAACACTCAAATAACGCATCCTAGATCTGAATGAATTAAATATTCTCATTGAATACTTTGTTCTGTACAAAGTTGAATGTGCTGACAACAAAATCACACAAAAATCATCAATGGAAATAAAATTTATTAACCAATGGAGGCCTGGATTAGGAGTCACACACAAAATTAAAGTGGAAAAACACACTACAGGCTGATCCAACTTTGATGTAATGTCCTTAAAACAAGTCAAAATGAGGCTCAGTATTGTGTGTGGTCCCACGTGCCTGTATAACCTTCCTACAATGCCTGGGCATACTCATGATGAGGTGCCGGATGGTCTCCTGAGGGATCTCCTCCCAGACCTGGACTTAAGCATCCGCCAACTCCTGGACAGTCTGTGGTACAACGTGACATTGGTGGATGGAGCGAGACATGATGTCCCAGATGTGCTCAATCGGATTCGGGTCTGGGGAATGGGCGGGCCAGTCCATAGCTTCAGTGCCTTCATCTTGCAGGAACTGCTGACACACTCCAGCCACATGAGGTCTAGCATTGTCCTGCATTAGGAGGAACCCAGGGCCAACTGCACCAGCATATGGTCTCACAAGGGGTCTGAGGATCTCACCTGGGTACCTAATGACAGTCAGGCTACCTCTGGCGAGCACATGGAGGGCTGTGCGGCCACCCCGCTGCCAAACCGGTCATGCTGAAGGATGTTGCAGGCAGCAGATCGCTTTCCACGGCATCTCCAGACTCTGTCACGTCTGTCACATGTGCTCAGTGTGAACCTGCTTTCATCTGTGAAGAGCACAGGGTGCCAGTGGTGAATTTTCCAATCCTGGTGTTCTCTGGCAAATGCCAAGTGTCCTGTACGGTGTTGGGTTGTGAGCACAACCCCCATCTGTGGACATTGGGCCCTCATACTATCCTCATGGAGTCGGTTTCTAACCGTTTGTGCAGACACATGCACATTTGTGACCTGCTGGAGGTCATTTTGCAGGGCTCTGGTAGTGCTCCTCCTGTTCCTCCTTGCAGAAAGGCGGAGGTAGCGGTCCTACTGCTGGGTTGTTGCCTTCTCCACGTCTCCTGGTGTACTGGTCTGTCTCCTGGTAGTGCCTCCAGCTTCTGGACAAACCTTCTTGCCACAGCTCGCATTGATGTGCCATCATGGATGAGCTGCACTACCTGAGCCACTTGTGTGGGTAGTTGTAGTGTTGTAGAGTCCGTCTCATGCTACCACGAGTGTGAAAGCACCACCAACATTCAAAAGTGACCAAAACATCAGCCAGAAAGCATAGGTACTGAGAAGTGTTCTGTGGTCCCCCACAATTTAGAAAAGGGACTTTAGAAAAGGGATTAAAATCAAATGTAAAAGCTGTAATCCCAAATCAGAAAGACTTGGGACAGTATGGAAAATGGAAATAAAAAACATGGTGTATCTTGCATTTACTTTCATTTCATTGCATTTCATTTCATATGAACCCAAGATATGTCATGTTTTGAATTGTCATTTTAATTTCATTTGTTAATAAACAACCATTCCTGTATTTCAGGCCTGCAACATATAAAAAAGATTGGGACAGGGGCAAGTTGGGTAGTAGTAGCTTCTAATGAGGTAAAAAAAGAAAAAGAAGAAAAACCTAAATAGTGATGTGATTTCAAACAGGTAATGTCAGCTGGTGATTGTAATGATTTGGTATAAAAGCAGTATCCATGAAGGAGCAAAGATAGGTGGAAGATCTCCAGTTTGTCAGCAAATGAGTGAGAAAAGTATTAAAATGTGTGGAACAATGTTCTCAAAGAAAGATTGGAAGGGATTTGCATATATCTTTCTCTACAGTGCATAATATCATTAAACAGTTCAAGGAGTCTAGAGGAATTTCAGTGAGTATAGGGTACAAGCCTAACGTCCGATCTCTCAGATGGCATCGCATCAAGAACCATCATTAATCGAAAGCTGATATAACCACATGGACAACAGAGTACTTTGGAAAAAAACTTTATCATGCCTTACAATGCAGAGTTACATTCACAAATATGACTTAAATCATTAATGCAAAAAAAAAAAAAAAGCCTTATGTTAATCATGTCCAAAAGTAGTGTTGACTTCTCTGGGCTCAGAGGCATCTGGGATGGACCATCAGAAAGTGGAAATGTGTATTGTGGGCAGATGAATCAGTGGTCCAGATCTGTTTAGGAAGCAGTGGATGCCATGTTCTTTGAACCAAAGACAAAATGGACCATCCAGACTTTTATCAACAAGTCCAAAAGCCAGTGCTGTCATGGTATGGCGTCATGTCAGTGCCCTTGGCAAAGGTCATTTTCATTTCTGTGAGCGCAGTATTAATACAGAAAAGTACATTGAAATTAAATTCAGGGACTCCATGCACTTTTTAACAAGACGTTAGGTCTGAAACATGCATATTCCTTTCAGTTTGTCTTTGAGGACCATTTGTTTTTAAACATTTCAATAATTTCCCCACATATTTGTTGACAAACAGGAGATATTCGGCCTGTCTTTGCTCCTCAGTGAATCAATATTTTCTGGATACTGATTTTGTACCAAATCATGATTACAGTCACTTGTTTGAAATGTTATTTAGTAGTTTTTACCTCATTACTACTCATGAAATGCAGTGATGGATGTTTAAACAAATGAAATTAATTTACCAAAAAAAAAAAGAAATATCATGGGTTCATACTATCTGCAGTGAAATGAAAGTAAATGTAAGAAACACTTTTTTAAATTATTATTATTTTTTTTTTTTATTATTTGAATTTTCCATACTGTATTAACTCTTTCTGATTTGGGATTGTAGAAGATACAGAGCCAACAGAAATCACCTAACTAAAGAGAAAGCTAAACGGGTAATTAATTAAATTATTTTCAAATTGAAGAAACTCATGCTAGTATAAGTCAAGGGTTTGGAAGACACACATGACAAAAATTTTTTGTCTTCAAAATCTGTTAACAAGGTTTTCACATCAGCAATGCAGACCAGTCCCCCATAAAATATTCCACATAGCAGCCCGCATGTGAGCAGTGTTAATAAAACTGGATAATTCTTTCACCAAGGTCTTCAGTTGCAAGGGCTTTTAGTGCTCATGGGAAACAAGGCAGCGCTACAGAAGGAAATGGCTAGACTCTAGCCACTTGGGTGAGATGTGTTGTGATGGACCTGTGTCTTTGTATGCACTGCTGCACTGTCCAGGTAATAGAGAGAAAATCTCAGAAAAGTAATTTCCAGAAAATTCAGCTGCTGTGGACCTGAAAGGTCTGTTTGGCATATCTGTGGAAACAGAGCATCAATGCTGAGAGGTAAAGAAAATGGTGTTTATGCACCATGTATAACACCAGAGTGGATGCTGAGTGATAGACAAGAGGGACGGATTCAAGTTTGTTGTTGCTCTGACACAATTCAGTTGAATATTACATTAGTCATCTTGCATTGTTCAGGAGGAAATTTCATCGCTGATGGAAAAACAAGCCATAAGAATTGTACCCCATAGAAAACTTGTGCGGGTTTTACTCAAGGTATTTCCCAAAAAGAGGGAGAATAAGGCCAAACTTATAACCCTGATTAAAAAAAGTTAGGACTGTCTGGAAAATGTTAGTAAAAGCAAAAAAAAGGAGTGATCAATAATGTTCATCCTGTAGTATATTTAACACAATGCAATCATGGCAGTTGATGTTTTACTTTGAGAATTTAATTGTTTTTTGATTATATACATGAATTTCAAATCTGATAACTGCAGCATGCTCCAAAAAAGTTGGGACTGTCAAGTGGTTACCACTACATAATGCCATTATTTGTAATAACAAGAAATAATGCTGGATTGATTTGTATTTTTACAATGATTGCTTTATCCATCAGTTGCTTTTGATTACACATATGTAGCTGTATCCAGAATTACCTCAGCTTTACTGTACAGTATTTTTTTTTATAAACTTTTCCCTTTCACTTTAATGTTTCATCATGTTTGCACTTGTTTGATAATGTAGGATTATATACGGAGTTCTGACCTTAACCCCAGTGAAAGAGTTTGGAATGTGCTGGAGAAAACTTTACGGAGTGGTTGTTGAACCAAAATGCAGTGTAATCAAAGCTAAAGGCAGAACGGAATATTAGTTTGTAGTGTTTTTGGCCCGGCAGTGTATGAAGCTTGTCCTCCTGGATACAGCTACGTAAACGGTTGATGTGGTCGGGGGGAGGTATAGTAATGATGCATGCACTATATAGACAAGAATTTGTGGACACTCCTTTTAATTATTGAGCAATCCTATTTCACTTGCTATTTCACTTTGCTATTTAAAATGGACTTTCATAATTTAATGCATACATTTCTGGATTTTAAGTAGACAGACAGTGGCAGCAGAATGGGTTGTACTGAAATAACCCAGTGACTCTCAACATGACCCAATTATAGATTTCCAACTAGTCAGACCATTCACTTTCTGCCATGTAGTCCTTAAAGTCCATAAAGAATTGGTTTACAAATTTCATTGGCTTGCATAGGACCTTGACCTCAACTCATCAGACATCTTGAAAATGCACTGGAATGCCAAACGTGAGCCAGAGCTTATTGTCTAACATCAGAGTCCAACAACTGAGTCATGTTAGTTAGGTTCCAAAATCTATTGGAAAGTCCTTCAAGAAGAATAAATGTTGTTGTAGCAACACAGGTTTTGGCAAACTCCAAACTAATACCCGTATTCTAGATGTAATATTTTGGATGTCCACAAACTTACCTAAATCAGAAAAAGCTGGAACAGTATGGAAAATGCATATTTTTTTAAAAATCAGCATTTTTTACATTTGCTTTGACTTTTATGTCATTACAGACAGTATGAACCTGGGATATTCTGTGTCTTGTCTGGTCAACTTAATTTATTTTGTTAATCAGCATCCAGTCCTGCATTTCAGGCCTGCAACATGTTTCAAAAAGAGTTGGGATGGGGGCAATTTAGAGCTAGTAATGAATAAAAAAAAGAAAATAATGCAGTGTCAGCAGATGATTGTGATCATGATTTGGTACAAAAGCAGCATCCAGGAGTCTTTGAGCAAAGATCAGACCAGAGGATCTCCAGTTTGTCAACAGATGCCTAAGAAAATTGTTTACATGTTTAAAAACAATGTACCTCAAAGAAAGATAAAGGATTTGCCTATTTCTCCCTCTACAGTGCACAAGCTGTGGGGAAAGGGGTACCTCTTAGGCCATGCCACAAACATGGTGGCCATCTTGAATACTACCATCTTTAATTCAACTTCAGTTTTTCAAATGGTATGATAGCTATGTGACATGTCAGACTGGTAGAGAATTTCATCAGAAAAACAATGTTGTGCTTCATGTTAACATATTTGTAATGCCGGAAGGGAATGGGGGGCTGGAACCAGAGTGCCTGGAGAAAAACCAAACGGACATGAGGAGTCCCAGGCGGAGTCAGAGGTCGGGATCAAACCGGAAACGCTGGAGCTGTGAGGTCACTGTGCTGAATGACTGCACCACCACGCAGTCCTTGTTGACATTTATGGGTAGACAAAATTCAATGCGGGCTCTTGCTGAATGAGGCAAGAACAGCAGTTGCTGTTGCTACATCTGTAGCCAGTTTTGGTTGTCTAGCTTTAGGTTTACTGGTGACAGAATCTGTTTCTCGGAATTTGTCAACAAGTGTGGCAACTGCACTGTGGCTAATGGGAGGCATGTGGCGTTAGATGACTCTTCCGCAATGACTCCTGTGCTTCATTCACCAGAAGCAAGGACAATTTCAATGTGATCTGCTTGGCACAACACATTTTTCACATCGCCTCTACAGAAGAAGACACTGTTTGTACATGAGAACAAATGAAGTTATGTTAACATTAGGCACACCATTGTTTTTGAATTTCTGGTGAAATTCTACCACTTTGCGTCACACAATCTTACCATTTGAAAAACTGAAGAATCCAAGATGGTGACAATCAAGATGGCTGCATCTTGGTGACAAAGCCCAACAGGTTTGCTCTTTCCCTCGCAGCTAAAATTGTGAAATCAAGTGTAAAATTGGATCACAATCTGCCAAACCATTATTTTATATGGGTGTTTGAGACATCCTGTAGTTGGGGCATTTGAGCTGTAGGGAATTTGTCTGTGGGTATATTTGTTTGTCATTTGGCTAGGGGATATATTTGGTGAGAGGGCATTTTTTTCTGAGGCATATGTATGGTGAGAGGGCATTTCTCTGTTGGGGTGTGTAAGTGGTAAGTGTGCTTCTGTCTGTCTGGATGGGAGGGCATTTGTCTATTTGAGGTTATGTTTAATGTGTATCTGAATTGAATAGAATCTTTAGAATCTTCCCAAAGTGGTCAAAAATATGATCTAAAACATCATGAGATTTTCAAACAAGCCTTAAAAGTAAAAAAAAGAACCCAATTAGACAAACACAAAGAACACAAAGGAGACAAAAATATTATACTTGATCATTTGTATATTTGTTGAAGAAAATTATTCCATTTGACATATCTGTGAGTGGCAAAAGTATGTGAACCTTTGCCTTCAATATCATGGGGGGCCCGGGACAGAATAGGTCTTCAGAACCCCCTTGCTGTTCGTAAGAGACAAAAGAATGGGGCTCTCTTTTTCCATGAGGTATGACTTGTGTCTGTGGAGGAAGAGGTCCGGGTGCGTGAGGAATGTGGTGTACCCTTTGCCAAATTATTCCCTTTCACAGTCCATAAAGGAATAATTGGGAGAGTAGGTACAGTGGAAAAACATCAGCAGGAAAAAAAAGATTCAGATAAATATTAATAGAATGTGCAATAAATCTCAGATGAATAATCTCCCAACCACAGAACTTGCTGGGGTATGGATAAAAACACAATCACACCCTTTTTTCAATAACAGAAAAGGAGTTATCCACCCTGGTATGGAAGACTCCAAGATTACTGCTGAACTGACCAAACAAGGGATGACAAATGTAAAAATAAATTCTTATAGGCAAGATCAAACCAAAAAACATGCATTCTAACCATACCAGACCACACCCACCTGAGAAAATGGATACAAGATACCTGGAGATTTCAGTGGAATTGCACATTCCAAACCAACTGTGAAGTTACAAGTGCCAAAAATACAGTCATGGATTATTGAGTTGTAGAAGTAAAGCCACCTGCTGCAATAGCAGTGAACTAGAACATGGACCACACTGACAGAAAACACAAAAATGTGTTGACTGTTCAGGAAACCACAATTTTGTCATCAAAAGACTGTCCAGTGTGGAACTGAGAAAAAGAAATCCAAACAATAAGACATACCTAGAAGATCAGAGCTCTTCCCCAACGATTACAAATGTCACACCACCACCAATACCAAAAACAAAACAAACACAAAAGAACAGAAAGCAATAGTGTTATCTGAAGCAAGACTAAAGGAAACAATTTACAATTTGAAAACAAGCCAAGACAGCAACAGAAACAAGGAAGATGACCCTAAAGATATAGAATTGATAGAACCACGTCTCACACACTCATCCATCACAAAGTCCATCACCAAGAGTCAGAATAAAACAAAACATACCAATAATGCCTACAAAGTGACATGGGAAAATGATATACATTATATATACACATATATACATTCAACACTGAATCCAGTGACACTCTGTCTCCAAGAAATTTAGTTAACTATATCAACCCCACTAAACCCCAATTCACTCCAACTTCCACATGGCAGTGGTATAATAAATAAACGACCCCCTCGGTGCCTTCCCAGAAGAGATTTTAATGGACAGAATCCCATATGGGGAAAGCAACAAAATCTTCCAAATTTGAAAATAATAGAAGATCCCAGAAGTAGAATCTGTTCATCTGGACATAGATTTTGTCGGAGAAACGTTTCGTCACTCATCTAAGTGATTTCTTCAGTCTCAGCTAGTTGGAGAACTTCCCCAATCTTATATACAGCACCTTTGCATAACGACTGGTACCAGCACCATTGCATAACAATGGGACCGGTGATCAGTTTAATATGCAGATTGACATATCCATTAATGACAATGGCCACATGTGCCATTCACACAGGATTGGGGAAGGGCTGCGATGGCTCCTTTGTAAGATGGTGAGAGGTGTGTACTCTGAGGACCCCCCCTCCTCAGTTCAGGGATGGACGTTCCTTTTTACACAAAAATAGCTTCTTTTACTCCGCGTTCAAACCATCGTTCCTCCCTATCAAGGATCTGCACGTCTTCATCCTTGAAAGAGTGGCCACTGGGCCTATAGGTGGGTTGTAAAACCGCAGAGTCCTGACCTGGTGAGTGGCTCTTCTATGCTGTGCCATCCGTTTCGCCAGTGGCTGTTTGGTTCCCCGATGTACAATTCATGGCAATCTTCCCGGCACTTAAACAGCGTACACTACATTACTCTGTTTGTGCTGGGGGACCCCAATCCTTGGGGTGCACCAGTTCTGGCGTAGCGTGTTTGGGGTTTGAAAGCCACTGAGACACGGCATTTGGCAAATAGGCGTCTCAAATTGTTCAGATGTTCCTGCCACATATGGAATCACCACTGGTTTACGCTTAGACTGCGGTTGTTGTTCTCCTCTCCTCGATCTGCTGGAGCACTGTTTGGCCGTCTTACTGGCTTTGGACAAAGGCCCAGTTCGGATAAACACATTTGCCCAGGGCCTGCTTAATGTGAGATTTCTCTCTCCATCCTTGGTCGATGTGTCAGTGGGGACGCTGTCTGCTTGGTGGTTACAGTGTCCTGATGACTCCTAGTTTGTGCTCCAGTGGATGATGAGAGTGTCAAACATTAAGTACTGATCCTTATGTGTTGGCTTACGGTAAACATCGACTTTCAATCGTCCCCCATCTCCAATCACAACCCCACAATCCAAGAAGGCTAACCTGCCGTTCTTCACATTCTCCCTGGTGAAAAAATAATAGAAGACTTCGTAAATGCAAGAGGCCTATGATCTACTCGGCCATATACCTCAATATATGTACACCAAAAATCCTACTCGATACTACATGGAATGTATGGGATGACCTATGTGGTAGCAATCATTTATCACTTAAAGTGGCTCTGACAGCCACAGGTATCAGTTCAAAAGCTTATGCTGGAGAGAATTCCATCCCTCAGAACAGAATAATACAGACCCAATAAAATTGTGTACAGACACCATTATAGAAATAGCAGAACAAATCTGTTTGGATGTGTCCCTACAAGCTTTGAACTCCTTGGGAATTCTTGCTCATTCGTCCTTGCAAAAAAGTTTGGTCAAATTTTGTGGTGACCGATATTGCGCTGTTCTCTTTTAGACGAGATGATTGCAAAGTTGCCATCAAACCAGTAAGAAAGCTGAAAGATTTTTTCAACAAAACCACCACGGAAGACCTCACCAGGCTCAGAATCCACAGAGTACAAGCTTACATGATAATAAACCTAAAAAAGTAAACATGAAAAGACTTTGTATCCAGACTCAAAATTAACACACTAACAAGAACAGTTTGGATCATTATCTGTAGCATGCAAAAATAAAGACAACAGTCCCAAATCCAACACAATGTGCCAAGGAACCCTTTTAACTACCGTAAAGGAAATTGCAAATGAGCTAGCAAAAAGCCTTGAAAGAAATTTGTCAACAAAAATTCCCGAATTCCAGAAATTACGTGAAACTACGAGAGATTCTATTCTAAAAAAAATAACAAGCCTTAGAATAAATTATTTGCAATGGAAGAACTCTCAGTTGACATTACAAGCACACTATCAATGCTTCTAACTGGCAAAATTCCAAAAATCTGGAAAGAACCAATGATCATTCCCATCCCTAAACCATCAAAGGGCCACAACTAACCCAGCAACTACTGTCCTATAGCTTGACAAGCTGCTTGTGTAAAACCATGGAAAGGATGGTTAAATTACCGACTGGTATGGTTTCAAAGTGGTTTTTGAAGGAGGAGCACAGTAGATCACCTCACCATGATAAAGACATGTATAAGAGATGTGTTTTCAAGTAAACAGTACATAATAGCAGTATGCTTTGATTTCGAGACTGCGGTACTACATGGAGACACAGTATCCTTGAGGACTTCTTCCACATGGGCTTACATGGGCAACTACCCACAGATATTTCAGATTTCCTTGTAGTCAGATAATTCAAAGTAACATTTGTTACCTTACTAACATTCAAGTAATGAGGATAAAAAGAACAGATAATACAATTTTTTTTTAGACCATCCACAGATTTTCTAGTGGCTTTAGGTCAGGACTCTGACTTGGGCACTGAAGGATATTCCTGTCTGTATGCCACTATTTTGTTCTTTTTTTGGCAGCGCGTTTGGGGTCGTTTTTGTGCTGGCAGGTGAACCTCCTGCCCATTTTCAGCCGTCTAGCAGAGATTATCATGTTTTCCTCAAGAATATGGATGTACTTGGTAGAATCCATTTTCCCTTCAACCCTGACCAGTTGCCCAGATCCTGCTGAAGAGAAACACCCCCATGACAGTGTTGCCACCACCATGCTTCGTAGTAGGTATGGTGTATTTTTGTGGTGTGCTATGTTTGGTTTTTGCTTAGTGTTCAGTCTGAAAAGTCATCATAAAACCTTTTACCACATGGCATTAAAGTCGTCTAAGTGCTTTTTGGCAAAGCACAAATGAGACTCCACAAGGCACTTTCTCAGGAACAGCTTACTCTGTCATAAAGGCCAGCTTTGTGAAAAGTTTGTATGATTGTTGTCACATGCATACAATGACCAATCTCAGCCATACAGACTTGTAAGTCCTTCAAAGTTGTCATTTACCTCTTGATAGCTTCCCTGTTTCCTCTTGGCTCGGTCATTCAGTTGGGAAGTACCTCCCGATCTTCTTGATAATACTCTGAAAGGTACTCACATGGATAGTTAAAGCCACTGCAGTCTTCTGAATAACTGAAATTTCCACATCTTTATCACAGAGCCCTCTTGAAAGCACCTTTCCAACCATGGTGCATTTTTGTGTCCCCATGCACTACTAGCAGTGGAATCCTCAAGGAGCCGCTGGTTTTATTCTGAAGTAATTAGCACCACTACAATTTGTCAGCCTGGTGTGTGATCTGGAAGGTGATTGTTTGTACTTGAGCAAGTTTATAATGGTTACTCTAAAGGGCTTGTCCAGGTATTTTGCTAATTAATTTATAATAACATAAAAATGTTTTGGGTTATTTTCATTTTGATGGACGATTATAATGTGTAAATACAGTTTATTTTGATGGTATAGTGTGACGAAAGGCAGGGATTTCAGTAGGGTATGATGATATTCTACAGGTATTCTATGTATTCTCCAATCAGGATAACATAAAAAATTGAAATGGACACTCTGGGAAATGCACAATATACAGTACTCCCTTGGTATCTCAAGGAATGCCTACCAAAATCAGTTCTTCTATATCAGAAATAAGTACCAAACCATTATCTACAGTGATTGATCCACACGCATGTAGCTGCATCTTTCACAATGTTAGAAATTCAGATTCTCAGGAGACAGGACCTTCAGTATAGTTTATTTACACATATGGAGGATCATGTATCGGTACAGCAGCGTAGATCACCATTCTGAAATATATACTGCTTAGCAAGCTTTATGTACCCTGGGTTTGACAGGAAGGGGCTAAGAGGTAACAGGAAGGAGGTGGAGATTAAAGAGGTGTGATAGTCAGATGCTGGTGGAAGAAGTGTGATATAGACCAAGGATGTTGGTGGATAGAATATACAAAAAGGTAAAGGGAGACCGGCTGGGAAGCCAAGAGGCGTGGGGAACAGGGTGATTTGGAGTGTGAGAGACAGGATGGGAAGAACAGTGGTTATCAGGATAAGACAGACGAGAGTGTGTGAGACAGTGACTAAAGTAATTTCTCTCAACAACTGTTAACTATCATCACAGTATCCCTTTACTAAATCATCATCTTCCCTGCAGACGCATACTCCTTACTACTTGCAGTGGAATACATACAACACAATACATATAAAAACTTCTTAATATGCACAGATTCAGGAGCCTGTTTACAAGCCCTGGAAATAATTCAATACCACCCACTATCATGAAAATACATAGTTGCTGTCAGAAAGCTAAGTGAACAAAATTAGCAAATAATTTTCTGCTGGACACTAGGCCACTGCAGGTTTCCAGGTAATGGACAAGTGGACAACATTGTGAAAATATAGCAAATGCCATATTCCATCTTCTGATGCATTCCACACAATAAAAGCATATATAATAGCCAAATGGCAGGAAGAATGAAGCAAAGAATCACATCACAAACTACCTGAATTCGAATCGAAGTAAAATCCACAGATTCCACAACAGACTTAACCAAACCATCTACACAAGATGATGTACTCCGAAATGACACACAGAAATTTACTGACAGAGGATGAAGCACCATCTTGCCAATCAATAAGCTCACCTCTAGCAATAAAAAGACATTCTGATAGACTACCCTACTCACAGTTCCACAAGACAAACTTTCAGTTATGAAGAAAATATAAAAGACTTTTTTACATCTCCTGAGAAAATACTGGACACGTGTCTCATTCAGAAATAACTGCAACTAAATATTTCCAATAACTGTTGATCAGTCCTGTACATAAGGTATGGAAGGAAAGTTTTAGCCCTTTCCTTCATACAGAACAGTTTTTCGATGTTGGTTTCCTCAATGGACTGTTTGGGCCCCTCCACAACAGTTCTATTGGTTTTAAGACGCTCAGTCAGGACTTTGACTTGGCCATTCCAAAATTCATACTTATTTAACTGTTCTTTGATATGACTGTGATTAGGGTCTATGTCTTGCTGCACAGTCCCTTGAGGTTCAGTTTAGTTTTATTTAGAATTCACAGGTATGATTCAGAATTAATAGTTCCATCAATGATAGCAAGCTGTTCTGGGCCAGATCAAAACTGGCCCAAGCCATGATATTACTACCACCATTTTTCACAAATGGACTAAGGTGCTAATGCTGGAATGGCCATTATCCATTTTTTTTATTTTGTTTTTTTATTTTTGGGTCGTCTCCCAGTAGCCTTCTGGCTTGTACGCCACATCATTAGCAACTTACAGACAGGCTGTAATGTTCTAACAGGTGGTTTTATCCTTGCAACTCTGCCATGAACGTGCTGTATATAAGATTGGGGAAGTTTTCCAACTGCTGAGACTGAAGAAGTCACTTAGATGAGTGACGAAACGTTTCTCCAATAAAATCTATGTCCAGATGAACAGATTCAACTTCTTGGATTTTCTTACCTGGATCATTGAGCATGCATCAAGACGTTCTGCCATGAACAACATTGTAGCTCAGTATTCTCCTAATGGTGGACTCATGAACATTAAGAAAATTAGAGAAACCTTAATTTGCTTAGAAGTTACTCTGGGTTTTTTATTACTTTGATTATTACATGATCTTGGACTGACCGTTTTTGATTGACCACTTCTGGGGAGGGTAGTGATGGACTTGAATTTCCTCCTTTTGTATACAGTCTGACTGTGGATTGGTGGAGTCCAGTCTCTCTAGGGATGGTTTTGTAACCTTTTCCATCCTGACGAGCAGCAACCGCTTTTTTTTCTGAGATTCTCAGAAAGCTCTCTTGTTGGTGCCCTGATATTCTTCCACAAACATTTATTGTGAAGATCAAACTTTAATTGTTCACTTGATCACTTAAATTTATGTCACCTACACACACCTGTTTATCTCGTGTCAACCCATTGATTGAAAACACCTGATGCTAATTTTTCATTCAAATTAACTCCTAGTCCTAGAGGTTTGCGTACTTTATCAGTACCACTTTTTTTTTTTTTTTTTTTTTTACATTGGATTCATTAACTCTGTTCTCTAATGGCCAGTTCCCCCACAGGAACACCACACATCAGGTACTCTTTGGGTGGTGGATCAATCTCGGCACTGCAGTGCCGCTGATGTGGTGGGGTGGTTTGTTAGTGTGTCTTTTGCTGGTACGAATGGATCAGACACTGCAGTGGTGCTGGAGTTTTTAAACACTTCCTGTGCCCTTCATTATACTGTATATCCAATAGAACAAATTTGGGATGTGGCAGAATTGGAGATGAATTTCCATCTGAAATATGTGTGACATAATTGCATCTAAGATTTGCTTGACATAAATGTGTCAAAATAGAACAGAATCTTATGGAATGTTTCCAATGTCTTGTAGAATCCATGCAATGAAGAATTTACTGTTTTGAAAGCAAAAGGAGACCCTACTCAGTAATAGTATATTGTTAATAATAGAGTGGTCAGTGAATGTAGATACTGCACATCCTGTTAATATTATTAAATTAAGTAATCCCATTTTCTTCTCCAATTTTCCAATAGTCCCAGCACATGCCTCGCCTAGGATTATTAGCCACAGCTTTTTCTAATGGAACCATTGGTGTTTACAGTCTCCCACACCCAGAGCCCCTAATGGCTCAAAACCAAGCTACAGGTATGTGTATGAGAGAAATAATATTACTGTATGAATGGTATGTATGTTTTTGTTGTGGTCTTAACATTGTTGTACCAAGAGAAAGTGACAACTTTTTTAGTAATGCCACACAATCAGATAAAAAGTTATGTTAATGTTTGTATCCATTATACTAAAAAAAAAAATTTATTGAAATGGCCAAAGGCTTCGTACAACAATGGGCCTCTGATTATTTAAATGACACGCTACTTACAAACCATGTTTCAAATTTCATACAAAGGGGTGCCTCAAAGCTCCAGCATCCCCGGTTTGATCCTGACCTCAGACTTCGTCTGTGTGGAGTTTGCATGTCCTCCCTGTGTCCATGTGGGTTTACTCAATGTGCTCTGGTTTCCTCCAACAGTCCAAAGACATGCATTAGGTTAACTGATTATGCTACATTTTGATCATCTTTATGCTCGATCTGAGAATGTATGACTAGTTTAGAAGTTATCAAATGTATTGGTGTAATAATATTCAGATAGTGACAGTTGTCATTCTCATCATATCTGACGTGACTAACAGTCATATTTGGGTAGCCACTTCTGAAGTCCAGTATGTATTTCTGGACACACTATATTGGACCCATGTGTACTGCCTGCACAAAATTGTGGATAGACATTCATGGTGATGTAAGCTAAATAAACCAATTAACAGCCATGCCACTTAATTATTAGTTGGGAGGAGTTTCCAGTTCCAGTGTTTCAAGATTATTTTAATAAGCAAAGAATGATATTATAATGACTTATTGACTGCCTGCTAACTGGCAAACACTTTTATAGAATTGTCTTTCTTTTCTTAATTTCTGTTGTTGAAATTGTGAGGCATTTACACTCAAATATCACTATACAAATGTACATAGGTCCCACTGTCCAAGTATTTGTCTAATAATAACAACCCTATTATTATTTAATTTGGAAAAATCCTCATTCCAGCATCTGCATGGGTTACTGAAGTGTAGCAGCATTTATAAAATTTACCAAGGTTTGATACGCCGACAGTACTACTATGTCATGTCATCTCATCCTCTGCTATGCTGTTCTGCATAGATCATGCTGCACAGTAATCATCTTGCTGCATGGCATCTCACACTGCTATGCTCCAATTCCTCTCACTGATAGCTGAATGAATGAGTAGGGCTGGGTGTTATGGCCAAAAATTTTGTTTCATGGTATTTTTAAGAATTCTTTTGGTTTCATGATATATCACGGTATTTTTGTTGTGTGGTTACCCGGCTTTTCTATAGGTGTGTAGCTTACTCAAGAGTAAATGGAAGAGTAAATGGAAAGAAAAAAAAAATTGTATATGTATGTATATGTGTATATGTAATTTTTTGTGAAGAATCAACAACCAATGGGACACAATCGTGAAGTGGAACGATATTTAGTGGATATTTTAACCTTTTTTTAGAAATAAAAAACTGAAAAGTGGGGCGTGCAAAATTATTCGGCCCCTTTACTTTCAGTGCAGCACACTCACTCCAGAAGTTCAGTGAGGATCTCTGAATGATCCAATGTTGACCTAAATGACTGATGATGATAAATAGAATCCACCTGTGCGTAATCAATTCTCTGTATAAATGCACATGCTCCGTGATAGTCTCAGAGTTCTCAGAGTATGTATGTATGTGTGTGTGTGTGTGTGTGTGTGTGTGTGTGTGTATATATATACACACACACACACACACACACACACACACACACACACACACACACACACTGGTTCCTTCTCAAAAAATTCATGCATATTGTGATAAAGTAATTCTTTTCCGTAATGTAATGATAAAAATTCAACTTTCATATATTTTAGATTCATTGCACACCAACTGAAATATTTCAAGTCTTTTATTGTTTTGAAACTGATGATTTTAGCATACAGCTCATGAAAACCCACAAAATTAGCATATCATGAAAAGGTTCTCTAAACGAGCTATTAACCTAATCATCTGAATCAACGAATTAACCCTAAACATCTGCAAAAGATTCCTGAGGCTTTTGAAAACTCCCAGCCTGGTTCATTACTCAAAACCGCAATCATGGGTAAGACTGCCGACCTGACTGTTGTCCAGAAGGCCATCATTGACACCCTCAAGCAAGAGGGTAAGACACAGAAAAAAATTTCTGAACGAATAGGCTGTTCCCAGAGTGCTGTATCAAGGCACCTCAGTGGGAAGTCTGTGGGAAGGAAAAAGTGTGGCAGAAAACGCTGCACAACGAGGTGAGGCGACCGGACCCTGAGGAGGATTGTGGAGAAGGGTCGATTCCAGTCCTTGGGGGACCTGCGGAAGCAGTGGACTGAGTCTGCAGTAGAAACATCCAGAGCCACCGTGCACAGGCGTGTGCAGGAAATGGGCTACAGGTGCCGCATTCCCCAGGTCAAGCCACTTTTGAACCAGAAACAGCGGCAGAAGCGCCTGACCTGGGCTACAGAGAAGCAGCACTGGACTGTTGCTCAGTGGTCCAAAGTACTTTTTTCGGATGAAAGCAAATTTTGCATGTCATTCGGAAATCAAGGTGCCAGAGTCTGGAGGAAGACTGGGGAGAAGGAAATGCCAAAATGTCTGAAGTCCAGTGTCAAGTACCCACAGTCAGTGATGGTCTGGGTGCCATGTCGCTGCTGGTTTGGTCCACTGTTTTTTAATATCCAAACCAATTACAGCCTTACATCAACAAAATCGAGGACTTTGTAAGGAAGTAAAAGATTACGGATGTTATTTTAATTTTCTCTTACTTAACTCAGATAAAACTGAGGTTCTATTAGTGGGACCCAAGGCTGTGAGAGACAGGTTGGCTACATCTATCCTAAATCTAGATGGCTGTCCAGTATTGCCCAGTCCGTCTGTAAAAAAACTTAGGGGTCACATTTGATTCAGATCTCTCCTTTGATGCGCACATTAGCAGCATCACTCGAATTTCTTTTTTTTAATTACGTAATATCGCTAAACTTAGAAATATCCTCTTTTAATGATGCAGAGAAACGTGTTCATGCGTTTAAATCCTCAAGGTTGGATTACTGTACCGCCTTACTTACTGGATGCTCTAGTAAATCTATAAATAAACTTCAGTTAGTTCAGAATGCAGCTGCCCGAGTGCTCACGCGAACTAGAAAATTTGATCATATCACTCCTGTTCTATCATCACTGCACTGGTTACCAGTTAAATTCCACACTAATTACAAAATACTTCTTATAACTTATAAAGCTCTACATGGCCTGGCCCCACATTATCTGAGTGAACTCTTAGAGTTTTACAATCCAACTAGTCTACTTCATTCGCAGGGTGCAGGACTTCTTTTAGTTCCAAGAATTAAAAAAGTCACGCAGGGTGAAAGGCTTTCGCATACATGGCCCCGCCCACTATGGAATAAACTTCCACTTTCGTTCGAGATTCATACACCCTCCCTAAAGGTTTTTAAGTCCTATGGCTAAAGACATACTTATTTACGCATGCTTTGAACTAGATTTTAGACCATGTTGCATGGCTTTGGGTTGCTGAGGTCGGAGTCTGGCTCATGTCTGTGGCCTGCATGCCCTTGTCCGCTTGCCGGGAGTGTCGGGTGGTCGTTCCTGGCTGAACTAGGCTTGGGTCCCTCGTGATCTTGACCATGCATCCCTGCCTAGAATAGGGCAGAGCTGGGGGTTCATAGTCCAAGAGTCTTATGGTGATCAGAGACTTTGGGTTTGCTGTCTTCCTTCCCGCTCGTGGGTTTTGCCCAATGTCTCATGTGATCCCCCTTGGCTGGTTTCCTACCATTCTCCTCGTTCTAGCTTTCCTAGCTAATGCTGCTAATAGCTAATTCTGGCCGGGGTTCCTCAGCTTACACGTGGCATCATGATTGACATGGCATCAATGGATGTTAATAACACTGTGCTCTTAATCAATAACTAATTACATTTTTTGTTTTCTCTCCGAGCTGTGTTCCGGCAGTTCCGGCCCCCCCACATGAGTTTTCAGCTGATGGAGCTCCACTGTGTGCATAATTCACATTTTTAATTCGACCATACTTCCATTTTGGGCCCCCCCCTTTAGTGCTTTTTCGCTCTTAGATTTATATCATCATAATAACCGGGCCACTTAATGTCGTGGTGAATACTTCACATTTTATTCGACTTGACTCCATGCCCTGTAAGGTTTCGCTCTATATCCTGGTTCCTTCGCAAAATAGCATATGGTGATAAAGTACTTCTGTTCCGTAATGTAATGATTAAAAATTAAAACTTTCATATATTTTAGGTTCATTGCACACCAACTAAATATTTCACGTCTTTTATTTGTTTTAATACTGACTGATGAATTTGGCATACAGCTCATGAAAACCCAAAATTTGTGTGTGTGTGGGTGTGTGTGTGTGTGTGTGGTGTGTGGTGTGTTGTGTGTGTGGTGTGGTTGTTTGTGTTTGTGTGTGTGTGGTGTGTATATATATGTAAATGTATGTAATATTAGGTACTATATACTCGTTCTGCCATGTCTGTGTGTTGTCTCTCTATATATATATATATATATATATATATATATATATATATATATATATATATATATATATATATATAAAATTATGAAATATATTTATATACACAGAATAAATAAACAAATACACACCCTCTAATAAATATTTATTTATTAGAGATTCACCGATTGCTCTGTTAAAAAGATAGCAGGGGCTGCTGGCTTGTTTGGCTTTGCACTCATGATAGCTGTAGCTTTAGCCTCTTTGACTTTGTTTGATTTCTCAAACTCTGCATATTCAGTGATGTTGTTTTAAACGTCTTATTCGTAAATCTGTTATTCCAATTGTTTTGGAAATTGATCCTTCACGGCGTATTTTCTAGATGTATGTAATCCAAAACAGCACGTCGCCAGTTTCCATGCCGGAGACATGGTTGTGTTCAAAAAGGGTAACGTTCGTAGTAGTGTCCCTAGTCCCTAATGTCCCTACATATGTTTGCCCAGCTTTAACCAAGGTTAATTTAAAAAAATGTATGCACATCCCATGGAGTTCTATCAATTTACAGTTGGCTCCAGAATTACTGACACCCTGTCAAAGATGAGTAAGGAAAAAAAATTAATAGAATAAAAGTGGTAAAATCTGGCTGTAGTCACTAAATCCACAGTTAGACTCCACCTTAAATTACACATCTTGTTAGACATCCCAGAAGATTGCATTTTCCTTCATCAAACCACGTAGGTATACAATGAACATATAGACGCTACTGGAACTAGGTAAAATAAAATAAAAATGATTTGACATAAGTTTTTGTTTTGTTTTTATTAAGTGAGAGTTGATCTTAGCAATAATATTTCTTTGGGATTCAGTATTAATGTAATACATATTTTCTACAATAGAATACCTTGGTATACAATAGAGTACATTTATTCTTAAATTTTGTTGAGTTTAAAAGTACATGCCAGCCATTAAAGTGCTGTATAGAAATTTCAGATCAGCATAAAAAGGTTTATAGTTTTATTTAAAAAAGGCAGATGTGAACCAGTAAAATAATAGAAAACAACACTATCATTTACTGATGGTTTTGAATGACTGTTCACTATTTTTGATTTTGTGTAGTGTTTTTTTTTTCTGGATACTAGTATCTGCAGTTAGTACACCAATAACATGGTGTTAGCCTTCTGTTTGTCAGTTTGATAGGATCATTTTATTTATATTATAAGAATTTGCCCTAGTCTTGTTAAAATTAAGTGTTCCTGTTAGACGTCAGTTTAATGGGGCACAGTAGTCCATCTTGTAACTGTGCTTAGCATAGAGTTCATAAGTAGGTAATGTTGTTGTTGCTATTGTTATTTTTGTACTAATTTCATCTCTATCTCCTCTCCATCCACCCCCACCCCCCCAGTGGAAGATTCCAGCCATGCGCAACTTGTATACCGGGTAAGTTGATGCGGCAAATAGTTTTATCATCTTAGCTATTTATCTTCTTAGCTAAACCCATATTTTTTTTTCTTTTATGTTTTGCGTGTCATGTATATTACTACTTTACTTGAATTCATATGTGAAGCTTTGGCTAATGTTTTGTTGATTTTCGAAATTAAAAGTATTATTAAAATACATTACAATTAAAAACGCACCATATTTAATTTTGTTTCCTTAAAAGGTTGTCTTAATCTTTTATTTAAAAAATAAAAAATAAAAAATAATCAGCTGATCAAAACTGTATTTTGACCAGTGGTGGCTAAAACTTTCACAACACTGTATAGAATGTACCACAACAATTTTCTTAGCAAGAAACATGATTCTTTTTGGGTTTTTTTCCATGAAACACACTAAGTGGCTTTAATTTTTGGCAGTTGTTTTGTTTGTTACATGCAGTTATTAATGTAGGGTTGCCTTGAACCTTGAGAGAGCGCAAATGGAGAGGGGGACAAATGCGCTTTGGCCTGCACTCTCACTAGGTTCACAAAGAAACGAGTTTTTTTACATTTCGATTGGATTAAGGTCAGGACTTTGACTTGGCCATTCCAAAACATTAACTTTATTCTTCTTTAACTATTCTTTGGTAGAACGACTTGTGTGATTAGGGTCATTATCTTTGCTGCACATTTTTCTTTAGAATTATCTGATATAATTCAGAAATGATTGCTCCATCAATGATGGCAAGCCATCCTGGCCCAGATGCAGCAAAACAGGCCCATACCATGATACTACCATCACCATGTTTCACAGATACTTATGCTGGAATGCAGTGTTTTCCTTTTTCCAAACATAACACATTTTCTTTTAAACCAAAAAGTTCTATTTTGGTCTCATCCATCCACAAAACATTCTTCCAATAGCCTTCTGGCTTGTCCATGTGATCTTTAGCAAACTGCAGATGAGCGGCAATGTTCTTTTAGGAGAGCAGTGGCTTTCTCCTTGAAACCCTGCAATGCACATCATTGTTGTTCAGTGTTGTACAATGGTGTAACATGGTGGACTCATGAACATTAATATTATCCAATGTGAGAGAGGCCTTCAGTTGCTTAGAAGTTACACGCCATCTATTACATGCCTTGCCCTTGGTGTGATCTTTGTTGGTCGGCCACTCCTGGGGAGGGTAACAATGGTCTTGAATTTCCTCCATTTGTACACAATCTGTCTAACTGTGTATAGGTGGAGTACAAACTTTTTAGAGATGGTTTTGTAACCTTTTCCATTCTGAATATTAACAACTCTTTTTTTGAGGTCCTCAGAAATCTCCTTTGTTCGTGTCATGACACACTTCCACAAATGTGTTGTGAAGAGCAGACTTTGATAGTTCCCTGTTCTTTAAATAAATAGGGTGCCCAGTCACACCTGATTTGTCATTCCACTGATTGAAATAAATAAATGACCAAGTATAATATTTTTGTCTCACTTGTTTAACTGGGTTCTCTTTATCTACTTTTATGACTTGTGTGAAAATCTGATGATGTTTTAGGTCATATTTATGCAGAAATGTAGAAAATTCTAAAGGGTTCACTAACTTTTAAGCACCACTATACATGTATTTTTAGTTATTAAAATTAGCTTTTTTTTGTTTAACTAACTTTTTTTTTGTTTAAAAACGTGTACAAGAAAATGTGCATTGTTTGCAGTTCAAAAATAGCAAACAATGTCTTTTACTGAATATAAAATTGATAACTGTGAGAAAATCGATTTGTGAACTCAGTATCGTGAATTTAATTGTTTTGTTGTACAAAAGATTATTGTAGCTATTCATGCAGTTTAGTTGACTGTTTTAGCATCTTAGTTTTGTCTCCCTCTTCAGGTGGGGCGAATTATGACTTTGAGACTCGGATCAAACCAGGAAGGTCGTTGTGAACAGAGTGGACAGTGTTTTGCACTTGACTGGCTCCCTGTCATGCCACACAACATCATCGCTGCTGGCTTCTGTGATGGTAATCTTTTTCCATTTTTACAATTGTTTTTGTCAATATATAAACAATAGTGGGTTTGTCTTTTTTCCTTGGTATTTATGTCATGCTAAACAGCTAATTGGGCAGCTTCTAAACACCTGCATATAAACATCTGCAGGTTAATGTTAAACTCAGCACTATGCTTATGCCTAAGTTTGGGCACCTCTGGTCAGATATTTTTGTTGGCTACAAGGAACAAAGTTATTGTGCCATTGAAGTCTATTTACTGAAAATACAATATTGGAGAAAAATTAAATAATATGACAAGTCTAATTGTTAGGGCACTTTTCAGCTTTTCAGATGATCAGCCAGTCTTTTCTTCCTTCAAACTTGACTTGCTAGGCATTTATCTGACACTAAAGCCATATAGACAGTACCAGAGCTTAATACATTCTCTGGCTCTTCAAGTCTCCAAGAGTGTTTCTCACGTGATTGTGTGCTAGAGACTAAAAATAAGCCTTAAAAATGATGTACAGTACTGTGCAAAAGTCTTAGGCGTTCTATATTTTTCAGTTAATTTTCTGCTTATGTGAACTCGAACTCGGTATCGTGAGTTTACTCCGGGTATGCTGGTTTCCTCAAACAGTCCAAAGACATGCATTGGGTCAATTGACTATTCTAAATTGGCCTGATCTGAGTGTGTATACGTGACTGGTTTTGATGTGACCTTGTGTAGTGACATTAAATAAAGCAAATAAACAAATGAGTAGTGTAAATTCATACACTCAAATATAAGCAAATTGCTCAAGAAAAGTCTCTAAATACATCGAGCTGAATTTGAATAGTCTCTAGTCCAAACTTGAGCTAACGAACAAGCCAGGACACACAAACACAACAAGGTTGCCAGATTCCACAAGAAAAAATGGCAGATCAATGGAAATGAGCCCAAAAGAAGCAAACTGTCTTAAAAACAAACAAACAAACAAAAAAGGCCCAAAACAGTACAATATGTGAGTGCCTAGAGAGCATACAACCGTGTCCGAAAGTGTTGCCATTTGATCAGTTAAAATAATAATAATTTTTCTAATAAAATTTTTTTTTCCTTTTAACTGTAAATGTTGAACAGAACCAACTTGCAGGAATATTATATAGAGACAGGCAGAATCAGGGAGCAATCCCACATAAGTGTCTAATGTACACTTTAGAAGCAAGCCCCAAAAATTAGCCCAAAATTGCTTAGAATAAGTGGACCTGGCAAACGTGGTGCGCACATGCAGGACTCCCACCTCTCCCCAGAGTTGATTGGCTGTTAACGTGACTGCACTGATTGGCTGTTTGCATTAAAAGACAGATTTTTATTTCCTATTATGATTTATTATATTTGTGAGACCTTGATTGTTAAAATGAATGTTGTTGATCAGATGGTCATTAAACAGTTCTTACCTGCATAAATATTTTAAATAATAATTATTGTAAGGTATTTCATCTGGTACTCCCCTGTGGTCAGCCAGCAATGACACTGTTCAGCACTGCGATGATGATGATATGACTTGAAATAATTGAACAACTGTTAAAGTGAGCATTTAGGGTTGCACAATATGGACAAAAATTTGCAACAATGTTGTTGGATATCCCGATATTTGTGAAATATGATGAATTAAGATTAAAATACAGAATATCAGTGTTTCTGAAGAGCAGCACATTCATAACCTGAAAATGAATTTTGTTTTTACTGTGTGATGAAACCAGAATAATTCCAGCTGTTTTGTAGGTTTATTCAACAACAGATCCACATCTCCTTGTATAAGATACACGCATACACATTTCATTTCCTTTGACTTTTATTTCATTGCAGACGGTATGAACCCAAGATATTTACTGTTTCTTCTGGTAAACAGACATGCAACACATTGCAAAATAGCTGGGACAGGGACAATTTAGGGCTAGTAATGAGGTTAAAAAACTAAAGAATGATGTGATTTCAAACAGGTAATATTAACAGGTGATTATAATGATGATTTGGCACAAAACGCATTACCCATGGAAGACTGAGTCTTTGAGGAGTAGGGATGGGCCGAGGATCTCCAGTTTGTGAACTAATTGTTGAAATCTTTAAAAACAATGTTCCTCAAAGAAAGACTGGAAGGGATTTACATATTTCAGTCCTAGCTTTTTCTTATTTGGCTTGTTTCACATTGTCTTGTTGAAAAATACCCGGACGTACCTGGAAAAGATGTCGTCTTGAAGGCAGCATATGTTGCTCTAAAATCTCATTGTACTATTTACTAGCAATTAATGCTTCCATCAGAGAAGTGTAAATGACCTTTGCCAAGGGCTAGCCCAACCCCATACCATGACAGAGCCTGGCTTTTGGAATTGTTGTTGATAACAGTCTGGATGGGTCTGTATATAGATTTTTGTTTTTAAATGGGAAAACAAAAATCGGTAAAACAAACCATTTCCTGTTTATCTTTTAGAAATAGAAGGTTGAAAAACAAAAATACCAACTGTTTTCCATCTTCTATGATTAAAACGAAAAATGGAAAACAGATGGTATATTCATTTTTCGATCTTCTATTTAATAACATCACATTATCCAATTTCACTTAAGGTTCTTATAAATTAAAACTGGGAAATGTGTGAAATGTGTGTCTGGAAATCTAATTTCTTGACTTTCCATTTTGTTTTTGGTTGTGAACCGGAAGTTATAGTAAGCATTATGCTGCTTAGCGCGTATTACTCTGTGGGTTTCTTTGTGTGCAAACACATTGCTTGAGTTGTTGTCTCTGGTGAAATACTTGGTGAGAATAAATAAATAAATTAATAAATAAATTAATAACTGCAATGGAGCAAATTATTTAGTCAGGCACTGATTGTGCAAATTCTCCTACTTAGAAAGAAGAGCGAGGTCTGTAATTTTCATCATAGGTACACTTCAACTATGAGAGACAAAATCAGAAAAAACAATCCAGAAAATCACATTGTAGGACTTTTAAAGAATTTAATTGTAAATTATGGTGGAAAATAAGTATTTGGTCAATAAGTTCAGCTCAATACTTTGTAACATAACCATTGTTGGCAATGACAGAGGTTAAACATTTCCTGTAAGTCTTCACCAGGTTTGCACACACTGCAGCTGGTATTTTTGGCTTGAAATCTCATGATACATTGACCCTTTTCATTCTTCCCTTAACCTGGATCAGTCATCCTGTCCCCTTTGTATGGTGGTATGGTGTTCTTGGGTCTTATGTCTTCCATTTTCTTACAATTGCACCCACAGTTGATTTATTCGCACCAACCTGCCTGCCTATTGTAGATTCACACTTCCCAGCCTGGCGCAGATCTACAATTTTCTTCCTGGTGCTCTTCGACAACTCTTTGAGGGTAAGCCTGGCCTTTTAGGATGGGACAGTGTCCATCCCACTCGGGAGGGTGCTGCTCTCATCTCCTGCAACATTGCTCATAGTCTTATTGCCGGATTGGTTAGGGGCTGACTATACATAGCAGGGGTCAGACAGCAGACAGACAGGCTTAACCAACTGTCTGCTGGTAGCCATGCACCGTCACCCAGAACTCACGTTATTGAAACTGTCTGTTACCTGCATCTGTCCTAAACGTAAATGGTCTCAAAAAGCCTGTTTTAATAACCTCATTAGTATAAACACAGATAACTCCCAAAGAAATAACAACCCTAGACTAACGTTAGGATTACTTAACATTAGATCACTTACAAACAAAGCAGTGATTGTAAACGAAATGATCACTGATAAATGCTTACATGCTCTCTGTCTTACTGAAACTTGGATTAGACCTGATGAATATTTAGCCTTAAATGAAGTCTCACCCTTTGGATACATTCATGCTCATCGCCCTTGTCCTAATGGTCGGGGAGGAGGCGTATTCACAACTGTTGACAAAGAGCTAGGTGTTGCAACTAAATCCCATTACAAGGCGAATTCGTTTGAAATACTGATTCTTAATGTGACTGATATCATCGTTATGGAAGTCAAAACCACACTCTTTTCAGCTTATCACTATTTACTGCCCTCCAGGTCCCTATTCAGAATTTCTTCAAGAATTTGCTAACGTTCTTTCCTGCTTACTACTGTCAACAGATAAGGCTTTGATTGTAGGTGATTTCAATATTCAATTTGACAATGAGCAGGATCCACTTGAAATTGCTTAGAATAAATGGGTATCACTCAGAATGTGATGGGACCAACCCACTGCTGTAATCATACTTTAGATCTAATATTAACATTTGGTATCAATATAGATAACCTTGATGTTTTCCCGCAAAGTTATTTGATTTCAGATCACTATCTTTTAGTATTTGAGCTATCTCTAATAAATAAAATCCATCTGCCTTGTTATCACACCAAGTGCACTATCCCATCTGCTACTCCAGCTGCATTTACCAGACTTGAAATTTAATACACCTACGGAGATCAATCATCTTGAGTGTGTAAATGATCAATTAGAATGTGTGTTTCGCTCAACCCTGGATATGATTGCTCCTGCTAGGGTCAAACGCATTAGGGAAGAAAGGCTAGCACCATGGTATAATGACCACAACAGTACCTTAAAGCGAACAAAGGGGTGCCTAGAGCGCAAATGGCGACATAGTAAATTGGAGGTGTTTAAGATTGTTGGGAGGGACAGCATGGCAGAGTATAAGCATGCCCTTACTAAAGCTAAAGCTGCATATTTCTCCTCAATCATAGAGGAAAAATAAGAATAATCCAAGATTTCTTTTTAATACAGTCTCCAAATTAACAAAAAACCCTACAGAATGTGACTCTCCCGTTCTGTGTAATTTTAACAGTAATGATTTCATGACTTTCTTTAATGATAAGATAGAAAACATTAGGCATAAAACTCGATGCTCATCACGTCACCAAACTATTCAGCAACCTTCCAGATGCAGCACTAGTGAAGACATCTGTTTAATTAGCTGTAAATCAAGATTAGAATCTTTTACCCCAACTACTAATACTGAACCATCTACACTGATCAGCTCGTCTAAGTCATCAACATGATTATTATATCCAATTCTTACACATTTACTCAAAGAAGTAATATCTAGTATTATAGAGCCACTGTTATTTATTTTAAATTCATCCCTTACCTTTTGGTTATGTGCCCAAATCTTTTTTAAGTGCAGCATTTGACACTATAGGTCATGATGTTTTACTAAACAGACTAGAAAATACTGTAGTTATTAAGGGATTAGCCTTTTCTTGGTTTAAATCCTACTTGACTGACCGGTACCAGTTTGTTCATATAAATAATCTAAGGTCTAAGCTCTGTGAAGTGAAGTATGGCAAGCCTCAGGGGTCAGTTCTTGGCCCGCTTTTATTCTCTCTGTACATGCTGCCACTAGGCTCAGTTATTCGTAAACATGGCATTAGTTTCCACTGCTATGCAGATGATACACATCTCTACATATCAGCCAAACATAATGACAGCCCTACAATCAACAACATTGAGGACTGTGTAAAGGAAATAAAAGACTGGATGTCATTTAATTTTCTCTTACTTAATTGAGGTTCTGTTAGTGGGACCCAAGGCCGTGAGGACAGGTTGGCTACATCTATCCTAAATCTGGATGGCTGTTCAGTATTGCCCAGTCCATCTGTAAAAAACTTAGGGGTCACATTTGACTCAGATCTCTCTTTTGATGGGCACATTGGCAGCATCGCTCGAAATGCTTTCTTTCAATTACATAATATCGCTAAACTTAGAAATATCCTCTCTCTTAATGATGCAGAGTAACTGGTTCATGCGTTTATAACCTCAAGGTTGGATTACTGTAACGTCTTACTTACTGGATGCTCTAGTAAATCTATAAATAAACTTCAATTAGTTCAGAATGCAGCCGCCCAAGTGCCATCTCGAACTAGAAAATTTGTTCATATTAAGTCAAGTCAAGTCAAGTCAGATTTATTTATGTAGCGCTTTTTACAATGGAGCATTGTCTCAAAGCAACTTTACAAGTTTAGATTATCTCCTAATAACTACGTCCAATCCCAAATTGAGCAAGCCTAGGGCAACAGTGGCAAGGAAAATTCTCCCTAGTTCTAGGAAGAAACCTTGGGAGGACCAAGACTCAAAAAGGGACCCAACCTCCTTGGGCGGCGTAGATGATAAATCTAAGAGCGAAACTAAAGTTATGGAGTCAAAGTTAAAATGAAATGTGAAGTATGCACATCGACATTAAGTGGCCCGGGTATGATGGGGCTGGAGCTGATGAAGGAAGCCGCTTGAGTGAAGCTGCAGTGGATGAACATCATGTGTGGGGCTGGAACTGGTACCGGAACACAGCTCGGAGAGAAAACAGAAAATGTAATTAGTTATGGATTAAGAGCACAGTGTCTAATAACAATCACTGATGCCATGTCAATCACTGATGCCATGTGTAGCATGAGACCCCGGCAGCATTAGCTCTAGCAGCATAGCTAAAAAGAGGAGAACTGGTAGGTAACACAGCTAAGAGGGATCACATGAGACATTGGCAACCCCACGGGAGGCAGAAGACAGCAACACAACGTCTCTGATCACCATAAGACTCTTTGGCTATGAACCCCAAGCTCTGCCCGTAGTCTAAGGCAAGGATGCACGAGTCAAGATCACGAGGACCAAAGCCCAGTTCAGCCAGACCGCCCACTCAACACTCCCGGCTAACGGACAAGGCAGGCAAGCCAGACATGACTCCAGACTCCGGCCCCAGTAACCCAAGCCATGTATCCCGGTCTAAATCTAGTCAAAAGCCTGCGTAAATAAGTATGTCTTTAGCCTAGACTTAAAATTTTGGAGAGTGTCTGAGTCTCGAACAAAAGTGGGAAGTTTATTCCATAGTTTATTCCCCCTGCTGTGACTTTTTTAATTCTAGGAATTAAAAAAAGTCCTGTACCCTTCGAACAAAGTAGATGAGTTGGATTGTAAAACTCTAAGAGTTCACTCAGATAATGTGGGGCCAGGCCAGGAGAGCTTCAAGTTATAAGAAGTATTTAGTACTCAATGCAGAATTGACTGGTAACCCGTGACAGTGGGATAGAACAGGAGTGATATGATCAAAAGTTTCTAGTCGAGATGGCACTTGGGCGGCTGGCATTCTGACTAACTGAAGGTTTATTTATAGATTTACTAGAGCATCAGTAAGTTAAGGCGTTACAGTAATCCGACCTTGAGGTTATAAACGAAATGAACAAGTTTTTCTGCATCATTAAAACAGAGGATATTTCTAAGTTTAGCGATATTATGTAATTGAAAGAAAGCAATTCGAGTGATGCTGCTAATGTGCGCATCAAAGGAGAGATCTGAATCAAATGTGACACCTAAGTTTTTTACAGACGGACTGGGCAATACTGAACAGCCATCTAGCTTTAGGATAGATGTAGCCAACCTGTCTCTCACAGCCTTGGGTCCCACTAATAGAACCTCAGTTTTATCTGAGTTAAGTAAGAGAAAATTAAATAACATCCAATCTTTTATTTCCTTTACACAGTCCTCGATTTTGTTGATTGTAAGGCTGTCATTAGGTTTGCTCCTGTTTCCTTTGGATCCCTTTTTGAGTCTTGGTCCTCCCAAGGTTTCTTCCTCATAACACTTAGGGAGTTTTTCTTTGCCACTGTCACCCAAGGCTTGCTCAATTTGGGATTGGACGTAGATATTAGGAGATAATCTAAACTTGTAAAGTTGCTTTGAGACAATGCTCCATTGTAAAAAGCGCTATATAAATAAATCTGACTTTACTTGATTTGAATTTGGTTTGCGCAATGAGGTTCAGTTGGAGTTGTTTTTCACTCCGGACCCTTCATCTCTGGCTGATCTGTCTGTGCAGACGTCCACCTTGTTGAGCAGGCCAGGAGAAGGGCCGGTTTCACCCTCGCCCCGAAACCTCTCGCTCATTCGTCCCTTAGCTTTATAGTTGAGCATTTAGCGCCACCTAGTGCCGTACCTCAGCATGCCACGCCCACAAGCACCGTGCCTGAGCATTTAGCGCCGCCCAGCTCCGTACTTGTGCACGCCGCACCCGCAAGCTTTGTACCTGAGCATTTAGCGCCGCCTAGCACCTTACCTGAGCACGCCGTGCCCGTAAGCTCCATACCTGAGCATTTATTGCTGACTAGCTCCATACCTGAGCAGTTAGTGCTCGTAAGCTTCATACCTGAGCAAGTAAGCTCCATACCTGAGCACAGCACGCCCGTAAGCTCCGTACCTGAGCATTTAGCACCACCGAGCGCCGTACCTGATCACGCCGCACTCATAAGCTCTGTACCTGAGCGTTTTGTGACGCCTAACTCCGTACTTGAGCAGTTAGCGCATGTAAGGTCCGTACATAAGCGCAAGTAAGCTCTGTACCTGAACATTTAGCGCTGCCTAGCGCCGTACCTGAGCATGCGGCGGCTATAAGCTCCATACCTGAGCAAGCAAGCTCCGTACCTGAGTGTTTCGCACTGCCTAGCTTCGTACTTGCGCGCACACAAGCTCCATACCTGAACTTTTAGCACCGCTTAGCATTGTACATGAGCACGCCGCTCCCGTAAGCTCCGTACCTGAGCAGTCTAAGCTCCGTACCCGTTTTGCGCCACATGCCTCCATGCAGATCTCCTTTAGAGCAGTGATGTTTTGGGGCAGTCACTGGGCAACACGGACTTTCAAATCCCTCCACAAATTTTCTATGGGGTTGAGGCCTAGAGACTGGCTAGGCCACTCCAGGACTGAAATGCAGGAATGAATGGTTATTAACAAAGTACATTAAGTTGACCAGAAAAAAAACATGAAATATATTGGGCTCATACTGTCTGCAATGAAATAAAAGGAAATGTAAGGAACACGGCATATGTTTTTTTTTTTTTGCATTTTCCATACTGTCCCAACTTTACCTGATTTGCAGTTGTATAATAGTGCAAGCGTTTTGTGCAGCGTGAAGGCTGTATTCCCTGAACAAGCAGTAATAATACAAATAAATAAATAAATACGGAATTAAATAATAGAAAAATAAGTCAAAATTACAAATAAAAATACACTTCTGGTATTAGTACAAAATTACTATAGCTAGAACTCAAGAACCAACACAGCCAACATATAAAAACTAAAGAATGTAAGCACAGTCCACTAAGCCCAGCACAAATCAAATAACAACATTATAATTTCTGGTGTCATTGTTCAGGCAGTATTCATAAAAATGGGTCTCATAATAAATCAGTTAACCGCTGTGTACAAGTGGTTTGTTTATATAAAATTGCTATAAAAAAATTTGAAAATAAAATAAACACTTACTAATGGCAATGTAGAGCAGATCATATCTGCATTGTCTGTGGTAATGCACATTCGCCACTCTACACGCAACTCCAGCTCATCAAAACATCTCATAAGGACAGAGCTGTGTTTTCTCCAGTGTGTTCTTCAGGAAAATATGATGTTTGCAAACATCAACATTTTATTTGAAAGTCCTGGCTAATAAATTGAACTGTTGAGCTCACATGGGGCTCTGTTGTGTAAGAAAAGAATTTTGTTTGCTTCCATTCTGGCTGTACACGTTTAATACACTGCTCATACACCTCTGTTATGGTGCCAAGGGAGAAATGTGTCTGTGATGGAATCTGGTACCGTTTATCCATCTTGTTTGGCAAGTTCACAAAACCATTTCTAACCATTTTAAAAGGCACCATATCTTAGCCGAGTATAGTATGTGATAGCATTGCGATAATGATACAAATGTGACTAATCGTGCAGCCCTAGTTAAAGTCAAACTTACTGATACACCACTTTTTACAATGGACCATTGGCTCAAAGAAGTTGTTTTACTGTATTGTAGCAGTCTGTTTAAATAAAACAACAAGATAATGATCCAGAACATAACTTTAAAGTAACTGTAAAAATAACTTTTAACTTCTCCAAGAAATAAAAGATTGTGATTTTGGAATAGCCTTTACAGTCCTGCAGAACAGTGTGCTAACTCACACCTGATTGCCATCCCATTGATTACATAATATTACATTTACATTATATACATTGTATTATATAATTTCTGCTTCAAATGAACTGCTAATCCTTGAAGATGTGTAATATTGGAAAAATTTGTATGAAAGTCTGATGTTTTAGGTCGTTTTGTGCAGAAATGTGGGAAATTCTAAAGGGCTGACAAAATTCCAAGCAACACTGTATTAATGAACTAAAAGCGTTGATGAAGGAACGCTCACACAGGTCCCCCTATTAAATTAGAGAACTTCCGATGGCAGTTGAATGCAAGTAGAACACACAATGTTACCACAACAATAGAAGGTCAAAGTTTTGCACTCAAAGTTTTGTTTTGTGTTTGAGTAATTTTGCAAACGGTGGTCTATTTTGTGTAGATTCTTGACGTATACTTCCAATTATGTTAACTTCAGTGTCAGGTTGTAACTGTACAAAATGTTAAATAGGGTAAATACAAGACATCATAACTAAGTAAACATAACATAATGTGAGGAAAAATTATTTCATTTGCTGTCTAGGCATGGTGGCTTTGTGGGATCTGAGCACCAAGTCTCCATTACTGAAAGTTAGATCTCCAGACAGGTCTCCTTCCCTCTACCCCTACCATTGTTTCATCGCTCATGACAACACCATTCGCTGCCTCAGTTGGTGCAGGGCCACAAGGTAAGATTCTAAGGTGCATGTTCTTTGCACTCAGTCAAATTGTCTGCACAATACTTTTAAAAGGTCTTAAATGAAATACTGAAATAAATGCTGGTTTGATGCGTTAATTTTAGGACTAACTAATTCTATACCAGATGAATCTTCAGTAGGACAGTGTTGACTTGAACACTTTCATTGCATGTGAAAATATAGTGAATTGTTTAGTTTCTGAAATAGAGATTTTGCACAATCAATTTAAGATGTTCTGCAGTAAATACAATTATTTGTATTAACATGAATTAACTGTTAGAATTGTGTTATTATGAATTATAACTGGATAGAGTTGGATATAGAACAGATGTAGAAAAATAGTGGTCATTTTGATTACCATACCATAGCTTTCATAGCATTTCCAGTTTATATTACAAGTTTTCTTCAGTGTACAATCATAGACGTTAGACTGTGTTACATATGTATCAAGTACAATTAATTCAGAATAGACAGTACATTCCATTCTTCCTGGCAGATCCTCTCATGGTACAAGCCTATACTAACTATAGAATGGGCAGTACATCCCAGACATGGCAGAACATTCCTAATGGCAGATACTTTCTGTCAGATTGGAATGGGAGCATTTATGAACTGCCATCTCCACCCACATGTTCTTTGTGGTTAAATTCAGAATTAAAGGACCGTTACTAGACGAAATGAACGACAAGGTAACGTGATGGTTGGCGTCTTTGCATCACAGAAAGAAGGTCCTGGGTTCAATCTGTGCGGAATCTGCATGTCCTCAATGTGTTTTGTGTTGGTGTACTTTGGGTCCTACTCCGGTTCCTCCCACAAAAGACATGCATGTTAGGTTCATTGATTGTGCGTGTACGTGTGTGTGTTGTTATATATATATATATATATAATATATATATTATATATATATATATATATATAGATATATATATATATTATATAATATATATATATATAATATATGTGTAGTGTGGTGTGTGTGTTGTGTGTGTGTGTGTGTGTGTGTATGTATATATATATATACACACACACACACACACACACCACACACACCCCACACACACAAACACAATATATATATATATATATATAGAGATATAGGTGTGTGTGTGTATGTATGAGATATATATATATATATATATGTATGTATGTATGTATTATATATATATGTATGTCTGTGTATATATATATCTATAGATATATAGATATATATATACTATATATAGATATATATATAATAGCTCTCTCGCATCTCTGTCTGTATGTTGTTTTTGTTTCTCTTTTATCTGTCTCTCTCTCTCCTCTCTCTCTCTCTCTCTCTCTCTCTCGGTCTCTCTCTATCTATTCTGTTTCTTCATTTCTGTCTTTCTTCTCTCTATCTCTTTTTTTTTTTTTTTGTTTTTTTGTGTCAGTCCTCTCTCTCTCTCTCTCTCTCTCGTCTCTCTCTCTCTCTCTCTCTCTCTCCTCTCTCTTCTCTCTCTCATCTCTCTAAAAAAATAACACACACACACACACACATATATAACAGATATATACATAGGATACAATACAAACACAAAGATACATACAAATACATACCTCATACATACCTATATAGGATATATATATAGAAGGACCTCCGAGATATATATAGATAGATATAGATCTATATCGCTCTCTATATGATATCATCTCTCTATCTATATACACAAACACACAACACATATATATATATATATATATATATATAATATATATATATATATCTATATATATATACATACATACATACATACATTACATATATATACATACATACATACATACATACATACATACATACATCCCATATATATATTATATCATACACACACACCACACACTATATATATATATATGTGTGTGTGTGTGTGTGTGTGTATATATATACATATATACACACACACCACACACACACACACACACACACACACACACACACACAACCCAAACACATATATATATATAATATCTATATATAATATATATATATCTATATATAGTATATATATAGTATATGTGTATTTGTCTATATATATATGTAATGTCTATATCTATATAACTTCTATATATATCTCTATATTCTATATATATATCTATATATCTATATATATATCTATAATATATATATATATCTTACACACATACATATACATATGTATGCGTGTATGTATGTGTTGTATATGTATGTATGTATATATATGTGTGTGTATATATGGCCCTGATATAAAGCGATCTCCTGCATCCGGTACTGAGAAAGAAAAGACCCTTTGTCCTATATAAGCTTACCCTTGGGACTAGGGGACCCAACTTAAAAATTTAACTCAGACATTCCAAAGCCATGAAAAACAGGAAACACCTGGAGCTTCAGACTGCATTACTGCATTAATCTTATGTGTAAAACCTTAAAATGCATCATCTGTGATAAAAGAAATGCTACATGCAGGTATACCGCAATACCAATAACCTTAAATCAGTTCCTTTATAATTTACATTTACAGTTACCATAATCCACACCCACGAATAACAAACGACGCACACACACTGAAACTTGGACTGAGGAACACAGCAACAAATCCTCCAAAATGTCTGAGATAAAGCAATGAAAACATATTCTGATGCAGAAGTCAATGTTTTATTGAACAAAGTGCTTTCAAATGACACCTTTTACTTTCGAGAGTCACAGTGTTTTCCAGGGCCTAAAAAAGTGGCTAAGCAGCAAATTATACATGTACTGTTTTACCAGAAAAGTTCAGAATTTGGCTAGACATGAAGCATGAATCTAAAAATATTCAGCACACAACAGGAGGCACTTTCTCAGACAGGAGCTTCCGTCAACAAGCCTGTCTGTCGCAGACGAACGAATCGGCAGCATTAAGCGTATTGGTGAAGTCAGATATTATTTCTGATGGTGACGGTGATCTGCAGGTCTACGTATATCTGATGGTAAGTTAACAATAGAAAGCTCAGGATTCTGTAACTAGGCTACTAGAATGACCAGCTGTCATTTTGACCGTTTTACATTTGCATTTTATTTATAATACAGAATAAAAAGGCATTTCTCATGTTAAAATAGGTCATAAAAACATAAAGACCTGTTCTGTACAGCTGCCACAAACTGTTTAAAGACATTTGTCACAAATAGCTCGTTTTATTTTGCTTGCGGTGTCTATTGACTTGGTCTACTCACTTATTTTTTTTGGCAATCTGCTGCTGTTGTAGCCTGGGATAATGGGATGCTGACTGCACGTCCCATGGTTGCGCTTTCACTGAAGTTCATTCATTTATTCACTTTCTTATCCGCTTAATCCTGGACAGGGAAGTTTGTTTGCTGATTTTAGAAAGCTGTATTGCTGTATTTGGTATAGCTAAATCAATACCGTGAAGTTTTTGTGGGATAATAGCCACGTTGTCATGGTAATGACTGATGCTGGAATAGTGAAAACTAATGGCTTGGGGAGACGAGATGCCATTCATATAGTATATGGTCAAAAGAGCTGCTATGGTCTTTTGAGGTATAAATTCTTTGAATATATTTGTGCATTGTAATATTAATTTCATAGCAACAGCACCACTTGTGAATGAAACAGAACTCTGACTGCTGCAGAAAATTTATGAAGCAGTGTTGTGCATAAGCTATATGATTGTTTTGCATAAATACATTCCAAGAAATATACATCACAATCAAAACTCCAGCACAATCAAATAAAATATGTAGTAATGCACTTTTGGTGTGTTTGCGTTTTGCGTGAGTTGAGGACATGCCATTTCAGAAACATCCAAGTTTCTCTGAATAATTAGCTGTATTATTAACAGAGTGCTGAAGAAAAGATGTACTTCTTTAGTCAATACTTTTAAGTTCATTTGTGTCTAATGACAGTTGATGTCTTTCGGACAATATGCACACTTTTCGCATGCTCAGGACCATGTATTGGTTTTGTTCGTACTTTTAACAATTTGGGACTACAAACTTTTTCATGAATTTGGCCGTTTACGGAAAAAGTGTTTTACGAACATTTTATGTGCAAATCATTCTTATCACATTTTATGAATGAGGCCCTTTGACTTTAAAATGCTGAAAATTAACAGTATGCAGTATTTGACATATTGAAGCATTGGTGAAAAAAGAATCTGTTTTAATCAATATTTTCGTTAGTACTCTTCATATTAGCTTCTGCGGACATCTTGCGTGTTCGGGTGTACACGCAAGAAGACTATAGTAATATATGCTGTATTTGTTAAACTCTCATACATAAAGGCAAAAATAGCCATATACCAAATACTAATAATGTTTACTTAAACACAGCTCAAAGATTTAATTTCCTACACAAACCATATGAACACTGCTATGTCAGGTTGATGAGTTTCTCTTCAGAGAGAACTACTTTTCGACATGCGAAGTCACAGTAAGCAGACATTAACCTAGCATATAATGTTCCATGTCAATTAGAATGCTCTTTCCTTTAATAATTCCCTATGTTGGAAGTAAGCAGCAAGAACATTCTCTAGGTAGTGAGACAGACCCGATGAATACTCTTACACAGTGTAAAGTGATGGCTTACTCGGGTCAAAATATTCTTGCACGGGTGTTCCTAAATGCATTTCAATTTGCTTAAAAAAAAATTGTAGTAGCAAATAAGAGAATTTAGCTCACACTGTAGAACCCTAATATTACTCTAACTCTAGAATTTGATCTATACTACAGAACCCAGGTTATGTGGTCAAATGAGACAAAGATTTAAGGAATATTTGGCTGTATAGCATTGTAGACCTCATGAAGTATTATATGAAAATCACCCTGCTACAACTAGGTCATGGTTGAATCTTTCAGCATGAGAACATTGAGATAAAAGCTTAGTGCTGTGCTGTGGAATTATGGAGTACACCTAGCAGCTTTGTGCATGAAAGAGGATAAACACTTTACTTCATCCTGTCTTACTTAAATTAAAAGTTTTCCAAATTGATGAACAGGATAAAATTATGCTTTATTATTGAGGAGACTGTAAGACCATCTGCCTCTTTTGTTTGTCTTTCACTGTAGTGAGTTGATGGTGACAGTAGGTGATGACCGCATGGCTAAATTGTGGAACTTAACTAAGACATGCAGTCCCCTTAAATCAGTAAAGCGTTTTTTGCCCACCGAGGTGACCTGGCCTGTGTTCTGGCCAGGTATTTTTCTAACCCAGGAATCCTGCTATGCCACGTGAGTATTCTCACTTCTATAGTATCTCACCATTACATTTCTCTCTAAAAGTAAATCACTATCTCTGGTTAATACTTCGTCATTATTGGTTTTAAAAAGAAGATTGTGTTTTATTTGTAGGTTTGGACAACAAGGACTTCATTACCTTGACTCAGGTTACCTTGGTCATAAGCCTTTCTGTGTTTGTACAAGAAAAGCTACTGTTTGGGTGAGTACTATGCATACATTTCAATATGCCTGAGTCTCTTTTTAAAGTGTTAGATGACAATGAATAGTGTTGGATATACAGTGGGGCAAAAAAAGTCAGCCACTGATTGTGCAAGTTCTCCTACTTAAAGATGAGAGAGGTCTGTTATTTTCGTTATACTTACACCTCAACTATGAGAGACAAAATGAGAAAAAAAATCCAGGAAATCAGATTGTAGGCTTTTAAAAGAATTTAATTGTAAATTATGGTGGAAAATAAGTATTTGGTCAATAACAAAAGTTCAACTCGATACTGTGTAACATTACCTCTGCTGGCAATGACAGGTCAAACGTTTCCGGCAAGTCTTTACCAGGTTTGCACACACTGTAGCTGGTATTTTGGCCCATTCCTCCATGCAGATCTCCTCTAGAGCAGTGATGTTTTGGGGCTGTCGCTGCAACACAGACTTTCAACTCGGAACAAATTTTCTATGGCGTTGATGTCTGGAGACTTTCTAGGCCTCTCCAGGACCTTGAAATGCTTTTTACGGGGTCACTCCTTTGTAGCCCTAGCAGTTTGTTTGGGATCATTGTCATGCTGGAAGACCCAGCCACATTCCATCTTCAGTACTCTCACTGATGGAAGGAGGTTTTGGCTTAAAATCTCACGATACATGGCGACGTTCATTTTTCCCTTAACACGGATCAGTCGTCCTGTCCCCTTTGCAGAAAAACGGCCCCAAAACATGTTTCCACCCCCATGCTTCACAGTGGGTATGATGTTCTTGGGATGCAGCTCAGCATTCTTCTTCCTCCAAACACCACGAGTTGAGTTTTTACCAAAAAGTTCTGATATTATTCCACATGATATTCTCCCAATTTTCTTCTGGATCATCCATATGCTCTCTGGCAAACTTCAGACGGGCCTGGCTATGTACTGGCTTAACCAGTACCTCTCGGAGAGTCCCTCTCGGTGTAGTGTTACTGATGGTAGCCTTTGTTACTTTGGTCCCAGATCTCTGCAGGTCATTCATCAGGTCCCTCCGTGTAATTCTGGGATTTTTGCTCATCGTTCTCATGATCATTTTGACCCCATGATATATGATCTTGTGTTGGGCCCGAGATCAAGGGAGATTATCAGTGGTCTTGTATGTCTTCCATTTTCATACAGTTGTTCCCACAGTTGATTTATTCACACCAACCTGCTTGCCTGTTGTAGATTCACTCTTTCCAGCCTGGTGCAGGTCTACAATTTTCTTTTTGGTGTCTTTCGACAGCTCTTTGGTCTTTGGCCATATGTGAGTTTGGAGTCTGACTGTTTGAGGCTGTGGACAGGTGTCTTGTATACTGATAATGAGGTCAAACAGGTGCCATTAATACAGGTAACGAGTGGAGGACAGAAGAGCTTCTTAAAGAAGTTGCAGGTCTGTGAGATCTAGAAATCTTGCTTATTTGTGGGTGACCAAATACTTATTTTCCACCATGATTTACAATTAAATTCTTTAAAAATCCTACAATGTGATTTCCTGGATTTTCATCATAGGTACACTTCAACTATGAGAGACAAAATGAGGGAAAAATCCCTCATTTTGTCTCTCATAGTTGAAGTGTACCTATGATGAAAATTACAGATCTCATCTTTCTAAGTAGGAGAACTTGCACAATCAGTGGCTGACTAAATACTTTTTTGTCCCACTGTAACTTGTGCCCTTGACAGTGTTCAGTTTGTTTTCATTTCAGCTTGTTATCAAGTTGTTTATATGGCTTTATTCTCAGAGTTTCTCAGTGTCTGACTGGATGAACGCCTGTGTGCTTGGGGACAATATAGGAGATTTTGTTTGCTCTTTGTTGTGTGACCCAAAATGCAACTACAGCAATGCCAAGAGACATCGATTTGTAAGTTTTTGTTATACACAATAATTCAGCATGTTGAAGCATATTTGTACTGTTGAGCATTGAAAAAACAGTAGTTAAGGACACATTTGATGTTTGACATTTGAAGTGTTGAAGTTGCCATCAAGTTTTTACAACGCAGTATTGTCTCAAAGCAGCTTTACTATTTTATATTATCTTCTAATATCTAAGACCAATCCCAAATTGAGCAAGCCTAGGGCGACAGTGGCAAGTAAAATCTCCCTAAATGTTATAGGTAAGAAACCTTGGGAGGACCGAGACTCAAACAGGGGATCCATCCTCCTTGGGTGGCTTAGATGATAAATATAAGAATGAAACTAATTTATCTTGTCAAATAAGTATATAGTAATAGTTAAAGGTAAAGTACAATTTAACAACTAAATAAAATAAATATACTTAAAGTAAATAAAATACTTGACTTTTAAAACGTAATAAATATGCATATTGGTATTATTTAGTCCAATACACAGAGTCACTTTAGGATCTTGAGTCCTCGGCAGGAAAGTCCTTGGTGGCACATTGTCCACAGCCAATCAGAGTAGGAAGAGGGTTAGTGCCCGGGCATGGTGGGGTGGGAGCCGATGACGAAAACAACTTGAGTGCAGCTGAAGTGGAGGAACATCTTAGTGTGTGGGACTGGAACTGGTACCGGAACACAAGGTCAGAGAGAAAAGAGAAAATGAAGTTAGTTATTATTAAAAGCACATGGTCTATTAACAATCCTGATTCGTTGTATAGCATAAGACTCCGGCAGAATTGTTATTATTAAAGAGAAATCTAGGATTAGTCTTATTTTTCTCTATGAGTAAGGAAAAATACGCAGCTATAGCTTTAGTAATGACATGTTTATACTCTGCCATAGTATCCCTCCAAGCAGTCAAATACCTCCAATTTACTGTCACCACTTATGCTGTAAACTCTGAGCTGTTTGCTTTAAGGTATGGCTGTGGTCATTATACCATGGTGGTAGCCTTTTTCCCCCTAATGTTTGACCCTAGCAAGAGTAACTAGGGTGGCACAGTGGCTCAGTGGGTAGCACTGCTGTCTCATAGCAAGAAGGTCCTGGGTTAAATCCCAGGGTGGAGTGGCCCGAGTCCTTTCTGTGTGGAGTCCTCCCCAATGTCTATGTGGGTTTACTCTGGGTATCCGGTTTCCTCCTACAGTCCAAAGACATACATGTTAGGTTAATTGATTATGCTAAATTCTCATTGACTTGAGTATATGTATATATGACTAGTCTTGAGGTAACTTTGTGTATAGATGTAACCTTGTGTGTGTCACTGAAAGTAGCCACTGATGCTGCTGATGACGTTAAATAAAAACCACATAAACAAACAAACAAACAAACAAAAACAGGAGCAGCTATATCCAGGGTTGAGTGAAACAAACATTTTAATTGGTTGGTTACATGCTCAAGCTGATTGGACTCCGTGGGTGTATTAAGCATTAAGTCTGGTAGGTTATTAATGAACGCAGCTGGAGCAGCAGATGTAATCGTGCGCTTGGTGTGATAACGAGGCAGTAGGCAGATTTTATTTGTTACAGATAGCTCAAAAACTAAGAGATGGATATCAGATTAGATATCAGATCAGAAAATATAGAGATAGATTATCAGAAATCAAATCACTTTGCAGAAAAACATCACAGTTATCCATTGCGATACCAAACGTTAATATTAGATATAAAGTATGATTACAGCAGTGGGTCAGTCCAATCACATTTTAGTGTTACTAATGGAATCTAAAATGGATTCAAAAGCAATTTTAAGTGGATCCTACTGAGTGCATATTAAAATCATCTGCAGTTAAATCTGTTGAAAGTACTAAGAAGGAAAGAAATTCTGAATAAGGACCCAGAGGGCAGTAGAAAGTGATAAGCTGAAAAGAGTATGGTTTTGACTTGCATAACAATGGATCACTCACATTTAAGAATCAGTATTTCAAACAAATTAGCCTTGTAATGGAATTTAGATATATGTTAGATATCTGACCAGAGCACCTTCTTCCACGTTTGTTGTGTCTCCCAGGTGGCTTGTGGCAAACTTTAAACGAGACTTTTTATGGATATTTTTGAGAAATGGCTTTCTTCTTGCCACTCTTCCATAAAGGCCAGATTTGTGCAGTGTACAACTGATTGTTGTCCTATGGACAGAGTCTCGCACCTCAGCTGTAGATCTCTGCAGTTCATCCAGAGTGATCATGGGCCTCTTGGCTTCACCTCTGATCAGTCTTCTCCTTGTTTGAGCTGAAAGTTTAGAGGGATGGCCAGGTCTTGGTAGATTTGCAGTGTTCTGATACTCCTTCCATTTCAATATGATTGCTTGCACAGTGCTCCTTGAGATGTTTAAAGCTTGGGAAATATTTTTGTATCCAAATCCGGCTTTAAACTTCTCCATAACAGTATCTCGGACCTGCCTGGTGTGTTCCTTGGTCTTCATGACGCTCTCTGTGCTTTAAACAGAACTCTGAGACTATCACGGAGCATGTGCATTTATAGGGAGACTTGATTACACACAGGTGGATTCTATTTATCATTATCAGTCATTTAGGACACTTTGGATCATTCAGAGATCCTCACTGAACTTCTGGAGTGAGTTTGCTGCACTGAAAGTAAAGGGGCCAAATAATATTGCACGCCCCAATTTTCAGTTTTTTATTTCTAAAAAAAAGTTTAAAATATCCAATAAATTTCTTTCCACTTCACGATTGTGTCCCACTTGTTTTTGATTCTTCACAAAAAAAATTACAATTTCATGTCTTTGTTTGAAGCCTGCAATGTGGCAAAAGGGTGTAAAGTTCAAGGGGGCCGAATACTTTTGCAAGGCACTGTATGTAGGAGCCAGTTCTCTTTATACTAATCAGATTATTAAAACAGACTTTTTGAGTGCAATTATGTTTAGGACAGATGAGTAACAGACACAGTTTCAAAAAAATGACTTCTGGGTGATGGTGCATGGCTACCAGTAGACAGTTGGTTGACCTTGACTGTCTGCTGGCTGATACCGGCTCTGGAAAGTCAGTCCATAACTAACCCTGCCATAAGACTATGGGCAATGTTGCAGGAGATGAGCAGCACCCTCCTGAGAGGGATAGACCTAAAGTCCAGGCTTACCCTCAAAGTTTGTTTAATTGTTTAAAAAGCCAAAATTGTTTTCAGAGCACCACTTGGGACAGCTAGCACATCAGCGACCATAACCTACTGTAGGCTTTGTCACCTTGCCGCATTGGGTTGGGGCCAGAGCATACTACTACATCAGCCATCGCCTTTGCACCTCTAACCACCTCTACAAAATTAGCCTTAGTGACCTCTGACTGGTGAAGGCGTATGTTATTAGCACCTACATGACCGACTGTCCTAGAGAATCTACGACTATGGAGCTCGCTAAGGCTCCCTACAATGTCCAGCATGCTGGTTCCCGGGAAACATGTACCCCTAGCTGCTGGTGTCCCTAAAGGGGAAGCTAATTTCAAATGTTGTAAAGTAGTCACCTATGACAAGAGCTCTCTTAACAGACTGCTCAGTGCGTGTTTCACTGAGGAGGGTAAACCTGTTTGACACCTGAACAGGTAAAGAGTGGAGCTCTGGTGTGCAAGCTTTATGACTATGTCGCCGAGCCATCACCCACTTGCCCTGCTGCAAGGGCGCTGCCAGAGCAGAGACACTAACTGCACATGTGGCATTCATATCTGCTAAGCCAGAGGCAGAGTTAGCGTTCTCTGTCTGGATGCATGCCTTTAAAACTACGATCTTCTCCGTCACTAATGACGAAGGAAGAATAGGTAAACATGCCACACTTGGCACAGGGAACAAGCGCAGCAGAAGCCATGTTAAAACAACGAATTAATTAAAGGTACTTAGCTTTGGGTGGTGTTGTGGGGTGCTGACTGAAGATATGGTTCGGCAAATGGTACAGTACACTTCTTGCCATTAGGCCTGATGTGCTGCAACCAGTGGTCCATTGCACTTCTTGATTAAAGCATCATTGGAAGGTCAATAGAAAGGGACAGAAAAGAGTCACAGAAAAAAAGAGAATGAGAAAAGTCTGTAAAAAGTTATAAAAAATATTTTACAACATAAGATGAAGGGTCTCTGATAATTAGCTAATGGCTAAGCTACAAACACACTATGCTGATAGACCTGTAAACTTTCTAAAGATTGATTACAGGTTAAAAATATAATCCACCAGTAGTAAAAAAAAAAAGATGATTAAGAGATTGGGCGTTTCTCAATACGTAGTATGCGAAGTTCAGACGTACTTCCTCGTATGGACTTGTTAAGTTCGACTTTTGAGTACACACTCCTGAGGACGGGAACAATTGTAACAACAGCGTACTTGGCTATTTAGACTTTACAGTTTTCTTTTTATACCTAGATAAAAACCTAAACATATTGTATTATGTCTGTCTGTGGTGGAAGATATGCTTAGATCTTTTACTTAAGTGTGAATAGTTTAATCTACATGTGACAACGCATATAGCAAACCGATCACATTTAAGTATAGAATAGAAACATTCCCAAACATAAGCAAGCACAGAACATGTCTGATTGTGGAAGGAAATTTAATTCTGAACTTCAACAATTGTATCAGACAATTCATATTTAGAAAGAGGCTGAATAATTACAATGCATAATAAATAAGGTAATAAGTTTTTGTAACAAATCCGAAATCGTGTTGAGCAAATGTTGTAGGCTCTATCTTGATAACTGACTGCACAGTCAAACAACTACATTCTCGACAAATCTTAACTTGATTCTGTGACACAATAACAGTAATCTTATGAAAACTATACATCCAGTTGAGAATCCTCTCATCTGCAATTACAGTGCTCATTGTGGGGTATTTTGCTGTCCAAGTACGCACTAGTCTCCCCTGATGCATTTTTGATGATATGGGCGAAACAAGAACACATACGGACATTTGGAGATCCAGACTTTGAAATGGGACAGTACTTGGGCTGCGACTGATGACATTTCATAAGTACACAAGAACGCAAGTACAGACAAGTACGCATATTGAGAAACGGCCATCCTAAAAGTACTGTAAAGGTGATAAAAATGTGATCAGGAATAAAATCAGCTAAAATGTAAAAACTGCTAACAGCTGTAAACAGTGTGCACACTATGCCGATTCAGAGCGATTGACTCAGGGTTGTGACTCACCATGATTTCTGAATCATAGTCTTGGTGTCCCTACTTATTTCCCTGCTCTAATATGATTGAGCTTGAATAAGAAAGAGCTGAAAATTGTTTTCAAAAGTGTGCAGTACCTGAGATCCCGTAATCCTGCTGGATGATCACTCATTCGATTTATCATCATACCTGGGCCACTTAATGTCGATGTGCATACTTCACATTCTTTTCAAAGTTTGACTCCATGGACTTTAGTTCGCTCTTAGATTTTATCATCTAACGCCGCCCAAGGAGGTTGGGTCCCTTTTTGAGTCTTGGTCCTCCCAAGGTTTCTTCCTAGAACTAGGGAGTTTTTCCTTGCCACTGTCACCCTAGGCTTGCTCAATTTGAGATTGGACGTAGTTATTAGGAGATAATCTAAACTTGTAAAGTTGCTTTGAGACAATGCTCCATTGTAAAAAGCGCTATATAAATAAATCTGACTTGACTTGACTTGACTCATTAAATCAATATGGACTGATAATCACTCTTATCATTCTGTAATTTTGTAAAATATTGTTTTTTTCCATAGCCAATATACATGACCGATCTTGTGCCATTTGGCTCTGGTCAGAGACTTCTGGAGTCTAGGTTAGAGAAGAAAATTGATGCAGAGGAGGACACTTCCCAGCAGGAACCACAGAGCTACAGAGGGGCTGTAAGGAAATACTACCTCCGCTATCATGACATGGATCTTGTGAGTTCTTGTGCAGTTTGTTTGTTTGAGTATGTTTTTGGTTTATTTGTATTTAATTCCTGATCCTATGGAAATGTGTGATGAGTCTATCAGCGTTGCAAATTCAGCTTATGCTTTGAAATGTATTGAAATTCGGATTTATTTCTATAGTGCTTTTTACAGTGAAACATTGTCTCAAAGCAGATTTATGATTTCATATCATCTTCTAATATCTAAGGCCACTCCCAAATTGAGCATGCCTAGGGCGATGGTGGCAAGGAAAAACTCCCTAAACGTTATAAGGAGGAAACCATGGGAGGACTAAGAAGGGATCCATCCTTCTTGGGCAGCTTAGATGACATATGTAAGAATTAAACTAAGTTACCTAATTAATAGGTTTATAGTAATAGTTTAAAGAAACAGAAGCTATTAGTGTTTCTTCACAATTGATTTAAAATGAGCTTTTCTTTATTGCTACATCTACAGTATTGTATTATTAGTGCAAATAAGTCTCCATGGAACCTAAAAAAGTTACTATTGACAATCAACCGAAAGGGAAACAGGACCAGAACCCTCCAGAACACAGGCTGCAGGTAGCATTAGCAGCTATGTAGCTGTATTGTCGAGTTCACAGAGTAAGTGTTTTGCTTTCACTTTCAATCCATTGCTTACTAAATTATATGAGATTTTTCAATACTTTGTTATAAAATAAGCTTTGTGTTAATGATTTTGGTCAACACTAGGTTAGTGTTTTAAACATTAACTTCCTTATCATTACTTATCATAGGCTCTGCTATAATGCATATAATACCTTATACAGTGTGGGTTTTCTGGGTGTCTCTAATCTATTAATTCAATTTACATTACTCCTTATGGGAAAAAGTAATCTAATGTAAAAACTCCTTATGGGTTCTTGGCAAGCCTTCTGGAATGATTTAGCGATGAGAATCAAAGTACCACTGTAATAATTAATAACAACAATAGTAAAAATAAAAAAAATATTGAATAGAATAGTATAGAATGTAAAAATATGCATGTAGTCATTATTTAGTACGGTACACAAAGTTACTGTTGGATCTTGTGGAAAAATTTTGGTCGCATGTCATCCTCAGTCAACTGGAGGAGGGAGAGAGTTGCTGCCATATTTGGTCTGGGTAACATGATGGAAGAACAGCTTGGAGCAGAGGAACACGTTTAGTGTGGGACGTTTAGTGTGGGACGCAAGAACATCTTAGTGTGTTGGGCTGGAACTGTTACTGAAACAGAAAATGTAGTTAGTTATTGTTAAAGTACAGAGTCTATTTCTTGATGCATGCTCAATAACCCAGGTAAGAAAATCCCAGAAGTTGAATCTGTTCATCTAGATTTTGTCAGAAAAACGTTTCGTCACTCATCTAAGTGACTTCTTCAGTCTCAGCAGTTGGAAAACTTCCCCAATCTTATATACAGCACCTTTGCATAACGACTGGTACCAGCACCATTGCATAACAATGGAATCGGTGATCAGTTTAATATGCAGATTGACATAGCCATTAACGACAATGGCCACGTGTGCCATTCACACAGGATTGGGGAAGGGCTGCGATGGCTCCGTTGTAAGATGGTGAGAGGTGCACTCTGAGGCCCCCTCCTCGGTTCAGGGATGGACGTTCCCTTTTTACAAAAATGGCTTCCGCGTTCAAACCATCGTTCCCTCCCTATCAAGGATCTGCACATCTTCATCCTTGAAACAATGGCCACTGGCCTGTAGGTGGGTGTAAACCGCAGAGTCCTGACCTGATGAGGTAGCTCTTCTATGTTGTGCCATCCGTTTCGCCAGTGGCTGTTTGGTTTCCCCGATGTACAATTCCTAACAGCGTACACTACATTACTCTGTTTGTGCTGGGGGACCCGATCCTTGGGGTGGACCAGGTTCTGGTGTAGCGTGTTTTGGGGTTTTAAACCACTGAGACGCGGTGTTTGGCAAATAGGCGTCTCAATTGTTTAGATGTTCCTGCCACATATGGAATCACCACTGGTTTATGTTTAGACTGCAGTTGTTGCTCTCCTCTCGTCGATCTGCTGGAACACTGTGGAACACTGTACCAGTCGTTATGCAAAGGTGCTGTGTATATAATATTGGGGAAGTTCTCCAACTGCTGAGACTGAAGAAGTCACTTAGATGAGTGATGAAACGTTTCTCCGACAAAATCTGTCCAGATGAACAGATTCAACTTCTGGGATACAGAGTCTATTAACAAAACACTTTTGAACCACTGACTCTATGATCGTCTAATGTGGGATAATTTAATTTTTGTTCCCAAACCCCATCCAATTTCTCCCCCTCTCCCTCTCTCGTTTTCCCTTTTTCTTATGGCAGAGGTCTTTTTCAAAATACCAGCAGAAGCCTATATTAAAGCAGCTGCATGCCTCTGAGACTAAAGTTATGCTGCCTGTGGATCAGCTGCCTCTGAATGCACTCTACAAGGTATGCACTTTGGGAAATTGGTCTTATTTCAGACAGATCATAATTGTGTGGTCTACCTTGAATGAAAATATGCATATAGTGCCGACAGAAAATCAACATACCCTTTCAAAAACATTGTTTTATCCAGAGCATAATTTGTTCCTGTGCTAGGTGGAGGTGAGCTCTGGTACCTCCAAGCTGAAGCTCTGCTGAACTCTCCACTCCCACACCTCCCAGTAACCTAAATTAGAATTAACTTATATCTAAAATGGTATTCTGTGCCCTTTGTAGTACATTATATGCAGCTTGCAATAGTGTAATTTATAGTAAACTACATGTCACTTAGCAAGCAATTTCAGCTTAACTGTAGGGCTAAATGTATTTTTAGAATAAAATAAGGAATCACTTCGTGTTTTTAATTTTGATTGCTCAGCCTCCTCTTACCCATCCCCAGAGAATGCAGGGCACAGGTGTAATCGTGCCCTTGATGGGATACCAGTCTATCACAGGGCTGGGTAGAGATTGCTGCTATAGCGAATATAGAGGATGAACCCGCAAACCTGCCTCCCCTCATGGAAGACAGACAGTACCATGTTTTATCTGGTTGGAAGGCAGAATCACTGTCTCTTAAACCCAGGTCCCTGTGGTGATAGGCTCGTGTGTTAGACCACTTCACCACTCGAGTGCCAGGAAGGAAATAATGTGTTTCAAAAATTATTGCTGGCTATATAGACTAATAATCTGAAAATATCCCTAGTAACACAAGTCCATGTCGAACACTAAGTAAAATTCTTGTAAATTTCCCTATTGTGGGACTAATAAAATATTTTTTTAACTTAATCTCATCATACATAGTTTGTAGGCTGGGGAGTGGTATGTTACGGTAGTGATCTAGAGTGTAACCTATAACCCCAAATCTGAAACTGTTCGGACGGTATGGAAAATGCAGATAAAACAGATATGCAGTGTTCCTTACATTTCCTTTTTTTTTATACTTTCATTTCATTGCATACAGTTTGCCCTCAGGATATTTCAGTCTTTTTCTGGTCAACTTCATTTCATTTGTTAATAAACATCTGTTCCTGCATTTCAGGAAACACATTCAAACGCATTCAAGATGATGTTGGGACAGGGACAATTTAGGGCTAGTAATGAGTAAAAAAATAAATAAACTAAATAATGATGTGATTTCAAGCAGCTGGTTGTAATTATGATTTGGTACAAAAGCAGTTTCCAAGAAAGGCCGAGTCTCTGAGGAGCAAAGATGGGCAGAGGATCTTCAGTTTATCAACGCATGTGTGGGAAATTGACTGAAATGTTTAAAAACGATCTTCCCAGGGTAACTTCTAAGCAACTGAAGGCCTCTCTCACATTGGCTAATATTAATGTTCATGAGCCCACCATCAGAAGAACACTGAACAACTATTGTGTGCATGGCAGGGTTGCAAGGAGAAAGCCACTGCTCTCAAAAAAGAACATTGCTGCTCGTCAGCAATTTGCTAAAGATCACGTGGACAAGCCAGAAGGCTATTGGAGGAATGTTTTGTGGACGGATGAGACCAAAATAGAACTTTTTGGTTTAAAAGAAAAGTGGTATGTTTGGAGAAAGGAAAATGCTGCATTCCAGCGTAAGAACCTTATCCCATCTGTGAAACATGGTGGTGGTAGTATCATGGTTTGGGCCTGTTTTGCTGCATCTGGGCCAGGATGGCTTGCCATCATTGATGGAACAATCAATTATGAATTATATCAGAGAATGCTTGTTTTTTTTTTTTTTTTTTTTTAATACCTCATCACAACCCTAAATCGTCCCAATATTATTTTGGAATGGGTTGCAGGCTTGCAATGCAGGAATGGATGATAATTAGCAAAATAAATTAAGTTGAACAGACAAAAACATGAAATGTCTTGGTTTTATGCCGTCTGCAATGAAATAAAAGTCAAAGGAAATGTAAGGAACACGGCAGGTTTTTAAAATTTTTTTATTTACACTTTTCGTACTGTTCCTACTTTTTCAGAATTAGGGTTGTACATTGCATGATTCAGAATACGTTGTCAGTCAACTCCTAGATTTGTTTTTTGTTCTTTGAGAAATTATATGATGAGGGGAAAAAAGTACATTATGTTGGTGTTTAATACTACTTTAATACTGTGGCTTCTGCTTCTACAGGTGCGCTTCAATCCAAATATGGATGCACACAGCTGGGTGCTTTCAGCTGGTCAGTCAGGGCTAGTGCGTCTCCACTGTGTTAGTGGTCTGAGTGGCCCCATCATGCACAAACTTGTGCATGAGACCCAGTCACATTTTAGCACCATGTTCTGCTCTCAGGAATACAACAGTCACTAACACTGTCCACCAGTACATGAGCAACACTTTATAAGTGCCCTAGCTGCTCTCAGAAAAGCTTTTTGAACGAGCTTGTAAAGACTCATTCTCCATTTTAAAAAAAAAAATTAGTTTTTAAACTTAATTTGAGCTCAGCTGAAGGTTATTATACTATTTTGATACAAGTTTGTGAAGCTTGTTTCATACATTTTATTATATACAATATTATATTTTGAGCTGTTCTGTGTTTTTATTCTTGTTCCTGTTGTATGCTGTCAGCACATATACACAGCATTTCATCTGTGGTTTTATGGACAAATGTCTCAAACTGTAAACATTTTATGTTAATGTTATGGAAATGTGTCCTTAATAAACAAGTATCATATTTGTTTGCGTGTGCACAGTAGGGTACTTACTATATTGTTTTTGTTATTATTGTATTCACTAACAGTCAAAGTCTGATTTAATTCTATGGTGCTTGTTACAATGGAACATTGTCTCAAAGCAGATTTACAATTTTCTGTTATCTTTGGTTATCTAAGCCCAAGCCCAAACTGAGCAAGCCTAAGGTGACAGTGCCAAGGAACAAGTCTGCTAACGTTGTAAGTAATAAACCTTGGGAGGACAAAGACTGAAAAAGGAACAAAACCGACCTAACCTGTTGCTTAGATGACATATGTAAGAATTAAACTTAGCGTTATAATTATTAAGATTGGGGACAGAACATATTTAAAATATAATAATTAAAAGTCAAGTAAGATTTATTTATATAGCGCTTTTTACAATGGAGCAATGTCTGAAAGCAGCTTTAAATTGTCTTCTAATATCTAGGACCAATCCCAAGCTGAGCAAGCCTATGTCAACAATGGCAAGAAAACATTCCCTAAACGTTATAAGGAAGAAACCTTGTGAGGACTAAGACTCAAAACGGGACTCATCCTCCTTGGGTGGAATAGATAATAAATGTAAGAATGAAACTAGTGTATTTGGCCAAATCTAGTAATAGTTCAAAAAACAGAAACTAAGTAAATATTAACAGATAAATACAATATCGAATAAAATAACGTAAAAAATATGCATATCTGCATTTGGTCCGATACACAGAGTCACTTTAGGATCTTAAGTCCTTGGGGGCACATTGTCCCTAGCCAAGTGGAGGAGGGAGAGTGTTACTGCCCTCTGATGTGGCCTAGGTATGGTGGGGCTGGAGCTGATGACGAAAGCAACTTGAGTGGAGCTGAAACAGAGGAACATCTTACTGTATGGGGCTAGATATTGATTAAGAGCACAGAGTCTATTAACAACCACTGATGTCATGTGTAGTATGAGGCTCAGCAGCATTAGTTATAGCAGCATAGCCAGTAAGAGGAGAACCAGAAGGTAACACAGCCAAGAGCGATCACATGAGAGATCAACAACCCAAATCCCCCGCAATCAACAAACCTGAGTGATCGCACTTGGAAGGCAAGAAAACAGCAGCCCAACATCCCAGATAATCTCTTTGACTATGATCCCCCAGCTCTGCCCTTGGTTTAAAGCAAAGGATGCACAACTCAAGATTAAGAGGACCAAAGCCAAGCCCAGCCCAGACAGACAGCCCAACAGACACTCCCGGCCAAAGGCCAAGCCATGACCAGGCAGGCAGGCCAAACGTGACCTCAGACTCCGGCCCCAGTGCAACTCGAACAACGCATCCCAGTCTAAGTCTAACCAAAAGCCTGCGTAAATAAGTATGTATTTAGTCTAGACTTGGCTCAGTCTTACAGTGAAAATTCTTCTAATAAGCTGTTTTCTCACTTATTAAAGTGCTTTCCATGCGAGTTTTCGCCAGCACCTAACATTCATTCACTGTCTTATCCGCTTAATCCTTTACAGGGTTGCGGAACAGCTGGTGCCCAACCGGCGGAACAGGACACAAGACAGGCACCAGTCCATCGTAGGGCACATACACTCGCAAACTTATACACACACTAACATGACTCTAGAGCATATCTTTTGACTGTGGGAGTAAACCCACATGGACACAGGGAGGACCCCGACCGCTTCAGCTGGGATTGAACCCAGGACTTTCTCTCTGTGAGGCGACAGTGCTACTCTGTGCCACCCGCCAAGACTGTTTAGTCAATATCTGCTACACTACAGTATGCCATATAGTAATGCTAAGTACAGTATATAATATATCAGCCACAAAATAGTACCTGATCTGTGGTAGTCAGGTGGGGGTCCTGACCATTAGAGTAAAGGGGATTAACAAAGTATGCAGAGAAACAGTTGGAGTAAAGTCTGTAATTGTGGACCCTTTCACTTTTTTCACAATTTATGTTGCGTTCTTGTACTAAATTTAAAAAGAAAAATAGTTTTCCCCATCATTCTACACTCAATACCCAATAATGACAAAATGAAAACAGAATTTTAGAAAAAAAATTTTTTGAGAAATTATCACGTAATACACATACATGTCTCCAGATACTCAGTACATTATTCCAAGCTGTAGACTCTTATCAAGATTGTGGTGCAGACATGGAGCACGCCCCAATAGTGAGGAGGGTTTTTTTTTCCTGGCTGATTCATGGCAATTCTCCTGGTTCCTGCCTCTGGTTCCCGCCTCTGGTTCCCGCCTCTGGTTCCCGCCCCTGATTCCCGCCCCTGAGCGTCAGCGCACATACAAAAACAGGTTGTTTCAGTTCAGACAGAGAAAGGAATGTTCAGAAACTTCTATTTCCTTTTTACCTACATGTTCGTCCATTGTTTGTCTTCCAAGTCTTATGCGTACATAAGCTTTGTGTACAGCTCGACTTAAAATTTTACGAGTCAAGGTAAAAGGTTAAGTTTGCGGGAATGTAATCTCCAAGGACCACAAACTGTCAGCAGCCTATAAACCTGGAAGTCCCCCCAATAGAATCTGGCTGCAGACATGCACTCTCAGCCCCACATGCACTGCCAGCCTATTCATGACATCAGTGCACCCTCAGACAGGAAGCAGAAATACATAGCGTTTGTTGACATTTACTGAAGAACAGAAAGGAATACGGTAGCTTTAAGTGAATGAATCATAATATTTGTTTGTGAATAATTATATATTTAGACAGCAATGTATCAGCGCCTGTGTTTATCACTGTATGCATTTGCGTTGTTTTTTTAATGTTAGATTCTCTCATTTGATTGTATTATTAATAATAACGTTTTGTTGATGATGTCTAGATAGCTGTTAGCTATAGCGTAAACACTTCAGATGTCTTGTTGGATTGAGTGGTAAATACATCAATAAAACATGCTTTTTCTGTTAAATTTCTGCAGTAGTCTTTTTTCTCAACAGTGAATACTTACACTTGGACACACGTCCTTTATTTAGCCAACAAAGATATTGAACTAACTAATAAATGGAACGATCTATGTTGTTAATGCTGTAGTACACTGTGTGCTTTTTCTTTTGTACTTGCTTTTAAAGATGCATCGGTCAATATTTAGTGCAGATATTAAATGTTCACTGTGAGGCTGTGGATGACATGCCAAACATTGATGCACTACTTAACAGTGCTAAAGTGGGACTTAGTATATTTTATATTCATTACATTTAAAGTGGCATACTGTATTTAAAGCCTTTTGTTGTTTTACTTGCATCAGTGCAGCATGGCATGGAGGCAATCAGCCTGGTGTGAGATGTTATTAAAGTTCAGGTTGCTTTGATGGTGATCTTCAGCTCATTTGTATTGTTGGGTCGGGTGTTTCTCATCTTTCTCATGACAGTACCCCAAAGACTCTCTTTAGGGTTCAGGTCCGGAGAGCTGGATGACCAATCATGCACTGTAACATGGTCACCAAATTATTTGGTAGTAGTTTTGGCACAGTGGGCAGGTGCTAAGGGGCCGCTTCCAGGAATCCTCAACCCGGCGTTTTAATTCTGCTGGTCATACTGGAGAATCCTCCACCAGCAACACTGATTGTGGGAGACTCCATAGTGAGGAATATTAGAAGTTCTGCTGTGGTCCACTCGTTTTCGGGAGCCAAAGTTGCGGACATTCTTCTACAGCTCCCCTTTTTGCTGGAGAAATGCACCTCAGTCCAGAATGTGATTATTCACGCTGGATGTAATAATATTCGTGATCAGAGCTTGGAGGTCCTGAAGCGGGATTTTAATGACTTGTTTAGATTTCTTGAGTCATGCGGAAAACGTATTTTCATCTTCAGACCCATCCCGAGTCTGGGAAGAGGAAATGGACGTTTCAGTCGCACCATGAGTCAACACAGCTGGCTACAGGAGACCTGTTCTTCACATAAGCTTGTTTTTATTGATAATTTTAATCTTTTTTGGAATCATCCTTCCTTTTTTAAGTATAATGGAATTCACCCCAGTAACCTAGGTACACAGGTTCTAGCAGACAATATGTTCTACATGATGCATAGTAACCATATGGAATGACTCGGGGCTCAAACTATTGAAACCGTGTCTCTTCCTCTGCCGTCTATAAACCCAAACGCGCTCAAAGTTTGTTTAAACAACCTAATTATCATTAGTTCAAATGATCCTGATAAAAACAATAATAAAGTCAGAGTAAAGTTAGGCCTAATAAACATTAGATCACTCGTGTCTAAACCTTACTTGTGAATGAAATGATCACAGATAATGGTCTTAGTGTACTTTGTCTTACTGAAACCTGGATCAGACCTTATGTGTTCGTAGGTTTAAATGAAGCAGCTCCTCCTGGATATAGTTATATACATAAACCACGTCCTAATGGTAGTGGAGGAGGTGTAGCAACAATATATGACAAATGTATAGACCTTAATATAAAAACGACTTGCATGCCTAACTCCTTTGAATTACTTGTAGTTGATGTAGTTAATCAAACATCATCGAATAAAAAAACCCACCTTGCTTATGCTCGTTACAATTTATCGGCCCCCTGATCCTTACTCTGAGTTTCTCAAAGAGTTTGCAGACTTTATCTCTATATTACTACTAACAACTGATCAGGCTTTAATTGTTGGAGACTTTAATATTCATTATGAAAACGAGCATGATCCTCTTAAAATTGCATTTGATCCCAATATGAAATTTATGGGTATCACCCAGAATGTAATGGGTCCTACCCACCGTTGTAATCATACCGTAGATTTAATACTAACACTTGGTATCGATATAGATAAGCTTGCTGTTATACCACGAAGTGACTTAATCTCAGATCACTCTCTCCTACTATGTGATCTGTGTTTAACCAGTAAGATTTGTTCAGTGCGTCGTCCTAATTCTAAACGTACTATAACTTCTGCTACTGCAGCTGCTTTCACTAATAACCTCCCAGAACTAATGATCTTGTCGTCAGTAGAGCCTGAACAACTTTAACAGGCATCCCAACAGTTAGAGTCTGTGCTACGCACAACCTTAGACAATGTAGCACCAGTTAAAACCAAAATGATCAGGGATAAAAGACTGGCCCCTTGGTATAATGATCGTACACGTGCTCTAAAACAAACTGCACGAAAATTAGAGCACAAATGGCGACACACTACACTGGAAGTGTACAAGTTGGCATGGAAAGATGCCCTAACAGAATACAAACATGCCATTAAAAAATCTAAATCTAAATATTTTGTTATGGTTCACCATATTTAAAAGAATGACGAACCGTCTAAACTGAAAAATAAGGGTTGGGACCCAAATGCAGTCAGCTCCAGATGGTTTTAATGAACTGAAATAAATAAAAGAAATAAAGCAATAATTAATAAAATATAAATAAATCGTTGCCTCTGAGTGAAAGGCAACGATCAGCAAATCTGCTGATCACACTCAGAAGCCCTTAGATCCACGCTGCAGAGAGAGAGAGGGAGAGGACGGCGAGGGAATCCCCCGCACATGCGAGAAAGCTTGCCCTACGCTAAGCTACTTCCCTAACAAAAGGTTATCTCACGCTTCCCAGCATTACGGGAACTGACCCCCTTAACGGGACCAGTCCGTCTTCTATCCCTCACAAAATAATAAAAACAAAAACGAAAAGATAGCACAGGAGGGCTCTCCGTATCGGAGCTAGAGACGGGTGAGGTCTCAATACATGCAGCGGGCCAGTGATCGCTTAGTGAAGCCGTAGCAGCGATCGCAAGGCACAAGCGGCATGTTGATTGCAATGGTGCAACACCTACTACTCTTTTTGAGTCTTTGTCCTCCCAAGGTTTCTTCCTATAACACTCAGGGAGTTTTTCCTTGCCACTGTCGCCCTAGGCTTGCTCAATTTGGGGTTGGACGTAGTTATTAGGTGATGATCTAAATTTGTAAAGTTGCTTTGAGACAATGCTCCATTGTAAAAAGCGCTATATAAATAGATCTGACTTGACTACTACGACTGGTGAAGCTCTTAAATAGCCAGAAAAAGCAGGTGTTGCATATTTGTCACAATTAAACCGCTTCCTGACAGGCGGCTCGATAGCGGCAGCTGCCAGAGATCCTACTGGGGGAAAATCAGTCCAACGCTGCCCTCAAGCGTCAAAAAAGTAGGACCTCTGATAGTACCCCAGCCCCCCACCCTTAAATGTCTCTAAGCATGTCCAAGGTGCCTCTGGCTGAGCACTGGTGGCTTAGGAGCGAAGCTCAGCAGCTTAGAGGCGGAGCCCAGCGACTCTGGGGCAGAGCTCGGCACTGGCAGCAAGGGGGCAGAGCTCAGCAGCTCAGGGGCAGAACTCGGCGGCTCTGAAGCTGAGCTCGGCCCTGGCGGATCAGGAACCAGATCCGACCCGACCACGGTGATGAAAAAGGTTGGCGCTAAGGACCTGGCTAAACGCACAGATGGCAAGGACCTCAGTGACAAGACCAGCAGAGGTGACCAAGGCGGTCTAAGTGACCCTGGCGAGGGTATCGGGACCAGCGATCACGGTGCACGGTCTTTGTGACCTCGGCGCAGGGATCAGGACTGATGATTGCGGCGCTAGGATTGGTCTAATGACTGTGGCACGGGGAGTGGGACCGATGATCGCGGCTCAGGGATCGGTCTTGATCACCGGGACGCGGGGATCGGGGCCGATGACCGTGACACAGACTGCCCAGGTGCGGAGCTTACGTGCGCAGGGAGCCCAGGTTCAGAGCTGGGGGAGCCAAGTGCTCAGTTTCAGTGCTTACGAGCACTGCGAGCTCTTGAATGGGGCTAGGCGGCACCAAATACCCAGGTATGGAGCTTTATTGCTTGGATGCGGGGCCTCTGGGCGCAGCAAGCTCTTGTACGGGGCCAGGTGGCGCTAAATACCCAGGCATGGAGTTCAAGTTCTCAGATGCGGGGCTTATGGGTGCGGTGGGCCCAGGTACAGAGCTAGGGGACGTTAAATGCTCAGGCACAAGGTCAAACTGCCCAGGTGCGGAGCTTATGAGCAGAGAGAGCCCAGGTTCAGAGCTAGGGGGCGCTAAATGCTCAATTTCAGAGCTTACGAGCACAACATGCTCTTAAACGGGGCTAACGGGCACGGCGTGCCCAGGTACAGACCTAGGGGGCGCTAATTGCTCAGGCACGGGGTCAAACTGCCCAGGTGCGGAGCTTACGAGCGCAGAGAGCCCAGGTTCAGAGCTAGGGGGCGCTAAATGCTCAATTTCAGAGCTTACGAGTGCAGCGTGCTCTTGAATGGGGCTAACGGGTGTGGCGAGTCCAGGTTCAGAGCTAGTGGATGCTAATTGCTCAACATCAGAGCTTTCTGGACCAAGTTTAATGGCCATGTGTCCAAAACTGACTGAGTTACAGTCAATGCCATGCCAGGGACCCCAGTGCCCAGCTGAGGACCACAGCGGCACCAAAGGAATCACAAGTCATCTCAAGGCAAGTCAAGTCACATCTATTAATATAATAATACAATGGAGCATTGTCTCAAAGCAACTTTAGAGGTTTAGATTATCTCCTAATATCCATGTCCAATCCCAAATTGAGCAAGCCTAGGGCGACAGTGGCAAGGAAAATTCTCCCTAAGTGTTATGAGGAAGAAACCTTGGGAGGACCAAGACTCAAAAAGGGACCCAACCTCATTGGGTGGCGTAGATGATAAATCTAAGAATAAAACTAAAGTCATGGAGTCATACTTCAAATAAAACGTAAAATATGCACATCGGCATTAAGTGGCCTGGGTACGATGGGGCTGGAGCTTATGACGGAAGCAGCTTGAGTGAAGCTGCAGTGGATGAACATCATGTGTGGGGCTGGAACTGGTACCAGAACACAGATTGGAGAGAAAACAGGAAATGTAGATTAAGAGCACAGTGTCTATTAACAATCACAGATGCCATGTGTAATCACAGATGCTTTGACTCCATGACTTTAGTTCGCTCTTAGATTTATCATCTACGCCGCCCAAGGAGGTTGGGTCCCTTTTTGAGTCTTGGTCCTCCCAAGGTTTCTTCCTAGAACTAGGGAGTTTTTCCTTGCCACTGTCGCCCTAGGCTTGCTCAATTTGGGATTGGACATAGTTATTAGGAGATAATCTAAACTTGTAAAGTTGCT